>JAYMFT010099516.1:0-10000 GCA_038088735.1 Panulirus argus
ACACACACACACACACACACACACACACACACACACACACACACACACACACACACACACACACACACACACGACTTCCTGTGCCATATCTCTCGCGGGAAACCGTTTCCAAAACTTGACAAAAAAAAAAAAATAGGAAAAAAAAAATCGCCAAATATCCACAAATGTTTAAACCGGCCTGGAAATGAACTAGGATTACTCGTTTTTATGGTCTGAACTTTCCTGCTGAATTTGAACGCCTCCCGGCTTAAAAAAAGCGGGCGGCGGGCGACCTCCAACGCTTCCACAAGCAGGAGGGAACGTGCGGATGCCTGCCTGCCTGGACTTAACGATGATGACTCAAGTGTTGCGTTCATTGGTGTTAAATGTACTTAAAAGAGAGAGAGAGAGAGAGAGAGAGAGATTCAGTAAATAATATTTCCCAGATTATGAAGAAAAAAGATAAAATTGTGTCAAATCAAAACGTTTAGTGAGAATGACGTTTGGATGCTATACGGGGGGTCTTGTGAATTAGGAGAAAAAGAGAGAGGAAATAGTGTCGAAATTTATTTCAGTGCGTTTACGTGGACATAACTGATGCATGGATGACGGCTGGTAGCATTATGTTTCTTCCTGTGGCTAAGAAACAATCCCACGGCAGTGGATAGATTTAAACTTGAATCTCATCAACCCAGCAACCAAAGTGGAACTTTATGAGAGTGAACTTAACTTGAAAGATCGTTGCACAGTGCACGTCCGTATAGACAAAAGAAATGTATACATGGAAAAGAAAACGTCGTGTGGGTGGTCGCTGCCACCGCTTCCGAAGAAAACGATCGGAAGGAAGGAAAAGAAAACGTCGTTTGGGTGGTCGCTGCCACCTCTTCCGAAGAAAACGATCGGAAGGAAGGAAAAGAAAACGTCGTGTGGGTGGTCGCTGCCACCTCTTCCGAAGAAAACGATCGGAAGGAAGGAAAAGAAAGCGTCGTGTGGGTGGTCGCTGCCACCTCTTCCGAAGAAAACGATCGGAAGGAAGGTCGTGAGATGAGTCGGTTCGTCTGGAGACAGACAGACAAAGACCTATCACTGCGGAGGGGGGATCTGCGTGTGAAGGAACACAGCCGTGGTCGGCCCCGTCCGTGAATTGATTGCCGGAGGAGTTGTGGAGGCGTGTGGCCGCCTCACAGATGGGCTCTGGGGAATCAACAGGTCTGTCTGGCCCTGAGCAGCTGGGATCGCTCGCTCCTTCTGCTACCGTCGCCTGGATGTAGAGCGGTGTGTTGGGACTGGTGCCTGCACACCTCTTGCGTCGGGGTGAGACGATACCGGGGTGAATGATGAGTGAATGACAAGGGAATCCCAAGGTAGATAACCAAAGAAAAAGGTGGGATTTTCTCTCAGTTGTGGGAAGCTGCAACTCCTTCCCCCCATCCCTCAGATTTTGCCCTCTCTTTCGCTCGATCTGCACCTCGACACAACTTCTTCAGTAGACTCAGACCTGGACAGAATATCTCATTGTGTTAGACGAAATCTGATTAAATTTTATACCTCCAAGACCCAATTTCTACCTATCTCTCTATCGAAAACTCCTCACAGCTCTCGTATCTCCTTCGACGGTTCTGTAATTCCACCTCTTGAGTCAATGAACATGCTTGGTATTACTGTAACATCCAGTCTTTCTTGGAGACCCCCACATTACGGGAATAGCTAAGAGTCTGCCTCAGAGAAACTGGGTGTCCCATTCAGACGTCGAAACTACTACTCTTCTGAACAGTTGCTCCGTTTATACGTAGGGGATTGATCCGTCCTTGTGTGGAGTACTGAACTGACACACGGACCTTGCCCTACGAAAGCCATGCTAGTGATCGGAAGAGAATGGGATTTTGAGTTGAAATAAAAGAGTTAGAGCTAAGACGAGTTTCAGGGACCGGAGACGACGGAAGTTAGTTAGAGTAACGGGCCGATATCTGGTAAGGTTAGATCGGTCTCATATATTATGGATGGACTGCACGAAGACATGTTTCCAAGGAGCAAGGAAAAGCTTTGGGTTTTTAGGCAGAGGCGCACACACACACACACACACACACACCCCATGTTCTGCAGTCACTGAGAGAGCACCTGAATGATGCAGTGAGGACTTTTCAGGAGAAGGAAATGCAAAGAGAGAAAACGCTGTATATATGCGGAATTCTGTGTAAGTGTGTGTCTGTGTCTGTTTTGCCTTCGTAACAAAGTTGGGAAGTGGCTAAATTCGGGAGCACTTTAAAAGCGCATGCGTGGAAACTCGTTCTAAAACGTGTATGTATAGGGTCGTCGGCTCGTTAGGAGGTTGTTTCAGGCTTCAGGCCTATCAACTGCTGTCGGCGTCTGAAGTTAAAAAATCTCGATCAGCTCTTTGAGGAGTTCAAGTTGATTCTAGGACCATAAACGCTCCCTACTGCGTGTGTCTCCTTTGCTGTGTAAGTGCATTAATCAGGATGGCAACAGCTAGTAAGGGCATCATTATTACAGACAACAAAATTAATTATTAAAAACCTTAGGGTGAATTTTCTGGTGAAATATTCAAAAATTCTGCAGATATCCCTGGGTATAGAAAACGGTATAGAGAACAGAAACTGGCGTCTTGGATTTAGAATGGATAATGATCTGTTTTTATGTTTTTACATCGCTGTATTTTTCTGTTCGTATTTTCTCGTATTTTTCATTCTGACTTTGTAAATTTTTCCTCTGAAGGCGTAAAATGTACCGAAGAAAAAGAACGTGGGTTATGTAGATCTTGCTTATTCTAAGTACATTGGTAAACTCAGGTTTACAGTCACTCCTGTAAACCTACTGGTTTACAGTTACCTTCGTAAACCTACTGGTTTACAGTCACTTTCGTAAACGTCCAGGTTTACAGTCACTTGCGTTAACAAACTGGTTTACAGGTACCTGCGTAGACCTACTGGTTTGCAGTCATCTACGTAAACCTACTGGTTTACTGGTCAGTTCAGTAAACCCACTGGTTTACAGTCATCTCCGTCACCGTGTAAACTGCACCTTCAGCCAGTAGTACAGGTTCTCGTCGTCTTGTGAAAAACGCGCTACGACGGTACGACCCTTGAGCGCGACGGTACGACCCTTGAGCGCGACGGTACGACCCTTGAGCTCGACGGTACGACCCTTGAGCGCGACGGTACGACCCTTGAGGATGGCCTGGCCTTTGACCTGACCTCCATCATACCTATGGCTCGAACCGTCGCCTCGTGCTCAAGGGGTCGTACTTTAGCGCTCAAGGGGTCGCACCCTCTAGCTCAAGGGGTCGTGGCCTTCTTGCTCAAGGGATGAACCGTTGCTGAAGGACTACCCTCTTTATAGCGATCGCTCTACATAGCGGCCACTTGCCTATAACGGTTGCGTGTACCTCAAGTCGTGCCCAGCACATTATACCGGCCACCTGCTTATAACGGCGACCACCATGGCTATAAATGCCTTTCCACCCCCACATTGGAAAGACCATTTTCCTAGATTGGGACCGAATGTCACTAATCCCTGACCGTTTCCGTGCGTAGCCAGACCCGGGCTTCGAGAAGGCTAGTGACCTCGGGGCGATTAGGTGGGATTGGGATGAGCCCGGTAGTGATTGGGTGAGCTGATTGGGTGATCGATTGGTTGCACTCTGGGTAAGATTGGGTGTGAGATTGGGTATAAGGATTGATTACATGTGATGAAATGTGGCTAGGAGTGTTTAGTACGGGCTAGAAGAATAGCTAGGAGTGTTTGCAGAAGGGTGGCTAGGCGTGTTTTGTGTCGGCTAGGTGGTGGCTAGGAGTAATTATTGTGGGCTAGAGGAATGGCCTGGAGTGTTTGCAGAAGGATGGCTAGGCGTGTTTGCGTAGGCTAGGTGGTGGCTAGGAGTAACTTTTTGCGTGGCTAGAGGTATGGCTAGGGGTGCTCGTATCGGCTAGGCCCGGGATAGTCAGAAGTGCTGCCCGTGTGTGGGCAGGTGCACAGGGCAGGAGGGGCTCGGTATATATGTGGGGGGCCTCACCCCCCTCCCCCGGCTTGCCAAACAGTGATGGAATTTGCTGAATAGTTTTGACAGGATCCTCGTCTGTGTTTATACTTGAAAGTTGTGTGGTAATGAGAGAGAGAGGAAAGAGAGAGTTTATGGTTTTGTCTGTCTCCTTATATCTCTGTTTGTATCCATGTGTGTGTGTGTGTGTGTGTGTGTGTGTTTTATAGTGACGAACATGACATGGGCAGAATGTCCTCCCGTCATGGCCATCTTGGGTGAAATTCATGCGGGTTCCTCGGGCGTATGTCGACCTGACTGTTAAATGTGGAATCGGGTTATAAGCAGTGCGGAAAAGATGAGGGATGGAAGGTAAGGTTCACGGCTCCGCTGTTCCGGGGGGAAGAGTGTGGTGGCATCATAACGGTCAATGCTCGTGTGGCAGGTCTCGCCATGGAAACTGTGGGAAGCAGCAGGCGGACGCGAGTGACGGCTCCAAATGGCGTATTGACGCCTCCAGTTCCCGTGTAGCTGCCGAAGACAAGAATTTATCTAGGTACTCATCTCAATTAGCCATTAACGTGTGCCAAAGATTATTCAGTTATTTTACACACACACACACACACACACACATTAAAATGTCAGAAAATCTCTCTTTTGTCGGTACAGGAAAAAAAGAAATGCTTTTTTTTCTTTTCCCACGCAGCGAATTGATTACCATGGAGAGTGGGGAGTGAGGGAAGTTAGAGCACCAATTTGATATTGGAGTGACACTTTGCGCCTGCTGTAAAGGCTGTTATTGCGTTACTTCTATTGACTTTATCGACTCGGCGGCAGTGTCATCTTTCTTTTGTCATCGTTCCTTTTATTTTTATTTCATTCTTTCGTTGCTTTTCGTGTTTACTTTTTTTTCCAGACTGTTCCGTATCTTGAAGTTTCATATATATATATATATATATATATATATATATATATATATATATATATTATACTTGATCGCTGTTTCCCGCACTAGCGAGGTAGCGCCACGGTACGACCCTTGGCCGCGGAGATAACGACCCTTGGGCACAACGGTACGACCCTTGGTCTCGTGAATGAGAGAGGGGCCGTCTCCCGCGCTGAGGTCGTCACACACGGAGGTGGTCCCATTGACACGCGTCGTATCGCCAACCCCGGAGGTCTACTGCCTCTGTCGTTCCATTGGGAACCCTCGTGACAGGCAGGGACCGCGTCAAAGGTATTCCGAAATTCTTATTGGAATGTGAGCGGCGATTTTTTTTAGTCCCTATGTCACAAAATGCTTTTTTTTTTTTCTTTTTTTCTGGCCCACTTAACGACTCACAGGGGAAACACTGTTAACTTACGAGGGGCCTCCGAGCATGTCTGCCTCTGCAGAGGTCTGGCGTGCCCCTCACCCACGAGCCTGCCGCTTGACATTGCCTGAAGCGTAGGCGCGTATAAAAACAGATTTCTAGATTATCAACAGGGGTTAGTTGGTACCAACAGGGTCAGTACTGATAGGCTTGTTATCAGCATTGGTCAGTATCAACAGGGAGTCGGTACTAACAGGAGTTATTACCGACTGGGGTCAATACTATTAAGGTCAACATCAACAGAGGTCAGTATCAACAGTTATTATCAACTGGGGTCAGTACTGATCGGGTCAGTATCAACGGAGACCAGTATCAACAGGGGGTTAGTACCAACAGGGGTCAGTGCTAGTAGGGTCAGTATCAACTGTGGTCACTACCAACAGGAGTCAATGCTAATGGGGTCAGTATCAACAGAGATCAGTATCAACAGGGGTCAGTGCCAAGAAGAGTGGATATCAACCAGAGCAAATATTTTAAATTGTCATATGACAGCAGAGAAGGTTCAAGAGATTTTTTGCCCCCAGTAACAGAGAGCTCTCTTTTCCAACAGTAGGAATAGGTTATTGCACACAAACACACACACACACACACACACACACACACACACACACACACACACACTTGCCTGAAACCACGGCCCTCGTCGGGGTGAGTGTGCCTGGTGCAGACATTGACTGTGTTGACTGTGTGTGTGTGTGTGTGTGTGTGTGTGTGTTGGGGGGGGGGGGTTCGAGTGGGGCCGAGAAGAAAAGGGGCGAGAAGCGCTCCGCGTCCATGACTCGGCAGCTGGCTCTAGTGAAGAGAGAGAGAGAGAGAAGAGAGAGAGAAAGAGAGAGAGAGAATCTCAAGTCGTGTTTAGTCTACGTGATACGAGTCTTTCTTTATAGTCTTTGTGGGTCTTGGTGTGAAGTCTTTAGAGCGGAGTCGTCCTCAGAGAAGCCTGGAGGAGGAGGAGGAGGAGGAAGAAGCCCTCGCCTGATGTACCAGCTCTCACTGGAAGCTCTCCCTTTAAGGACCTCTCGCCGGAGTGCCTCCCCGTGGAAAGTCCTCGGGAGAGAGTCTTGCAGGATGGTGGTCTCGGTGGAGAGTCCATGAGAAGTGTGAGAGGAGAGTCCTGGGGTGTCAGGCCTTAGTGAGAGACGGAGTGAAAGCTGGTCAGGCTATCCGAGGGTGGAGGGAGGGAGGGAGTGGTTAAGGGAACCGTTGGTGTTTGGAAGGAGTGATTGGTGACGCGGATGTTCGAGGGAGAGAGTACTGGAAGGGGAGAGCGGTAGAGGGAGGGAGTAAATGGTGGAGAGGAGTGTTGGAGACAGGGAAAAGAGTAGACGGAGAAAATACAATATGATCCAACATCAGAGGAAGGAATGATTTGGAAAGAGAGAGTGTGAAAACACCTAATGACCTTAGATTATTCTCTACGTTTATTGGCAACACCTTTCCAAAGGAGGACCTCCATCGTCCTTCCTGGAGGAGGACCTTCGGCGTCTTTCCTGGAGGAGGACCTTCGGCGTCCTGCCTGGAGGAGGACTTTCGGCGTCCTGCCTGGAGGAGGACCTCTCGTATTGCCTGGAAGAGAAATATCAACACAAAGAATAACATAAAGTCAAGGTTCCAGACGCCACCTGAAGAATCCCCAGCAACACCATTCCCCACCTTCCAGTCTGGTCCAGGGCCAGCAACACTAGTATTGTGTACAGATCAGTCATGTCAACACTGCCAGTGTAATCCCATTCGAGTCTTGTTCACTGGTCTCTGACGTCTGACATTTAAGAGGCTATTGGGAAAATTTACCTCCATTGTTGACATAGTAGTTTTCGAGCGCTCCATAGCTCGCCTGCATCGCTCTATCCCCACCAGATAATACGTCTCAGTAAACACCTTTGGGGTCCTTTACCACACCTCCCATTCCCCAGTTAGAGTCTGAGATCGACAGGAGAACTTTGGCCTTTCCAGTCTCTCTCTTTTTTTCGGCCCTTGCTCTTCTTCCAGGTGTATGGAGGGTCGGGGGTCCTTAAGTGACCCCGAGCTGCCTGGAAATATCAACAGGGCTGGCGGTGGGATGACCTCCTCTCTGTCTTTCCCTCCAGAGATGGCCTTTCAGAATTCCATCCACCCGCCAACTTACAAAGGATCTCGGCGCTTGCGCTGTCCGTATCAGGATTTCCTGGAACGCCTACCCGGCCTGGAAATCCTGGAAATGCGGATTCATTGCGTTTTAGTTGATCGAACGAGCGTTTAAGGTGGTAGACTGAACGGGGATAGAGAGATGATAGTGAACTATGAGGGATTAGATAACCATGAGGGATTACATAACCATGTGGAATAAGATAACCGTGAGGGATTAGAAAACCATGAGGGATTAGAATACCGTGAGGGATTAGATAACCATGAGGGATTAGGAGATTAGAACACTCGCTTTCTTAGGAAGACTCAGTGGTAGGTCTTACGTGTGCCCTGATGGTGCTTTGAGATAACTGGACGGTACGTCATGAATGCTCCCTAACGGTACTCAGAGATAACGGAACTACGTGCATGTACCCAGGCGGTACTCTGGAATTATGTGACGATTCGTTGTGCATGTACCCTGACGGTACTCAATGATAGCTCGACGGTACGTCGTGCGTGTACCTTGACGTTACTCTAGGATAACTCGACGGTACGTCGTGCATGTTCCCTCATGGCACTCAAGAACAATTCCACGGTACGTTGAGCGTGTACCCTGACGGTACTCAAGGATAGCTCGACGGTACGTCTTGCATGTACCGTTACGGTACTCTGGGATAACTCGACGGTACGTCGTGCATTTACCCTCATGGTACTCAAGAACAATACGACGGTACGTTGAACTTGTATGAAAAACAAGTTTTTTAGTGAATGTTTCATCTCACTAAACGACACTTAAGTTCTGTTCAGCGTTTCATACGCTAGTCAACGTTTCACTAGACAACGAGCAAGTTCCGTTTCAGTGTTTCATTTTGTAGCGAGCGTTCCAGTAGACGAAACAAGAAACAAGTTTTCCTGCAGTGTTTCATGCCATACTCATCGATTCAACGGACCAAACGAAACGCGAACTATGTTTCAGTGTTTCATAGCTTGGCGACCGTTTCAATCAACTACGCGACAATTAAATTGTGTTTCACTGTTTCACATGAGAGTTCCCGTCGACGTCCGGGGTTCATTAGTCTCTCGTGCCCTGTTTCGTCATGAAACATCTGGCCAGCTGGTCCACTAGGCAGATGGTCCACTAGGCAGCTGGTCCAGTGGCACAGCGGACCTCTGTATAGCGTGGGGGGGAAGAACCTGTTCCGTAGGGACCATTCTGCGAGGCTTCATAACTGAAATGACACCCGTGGTGGCGAGAGTATACCATTGTCTCTCGGCTTTAACGCAGGGGAGTGGGGCTTGTCCTTATCTTCAGCTCTCCTCTCTCTCTCTGGACGCGTCACTGGGCGTTAATCCCCTTTATAGGGAAGGATAATGTCGCCCTTAATTACTCCCGGTAGAACGCTTCAGTCGTCATTGCAAAGGTCAATAGAGAGGTCGACCTCGTTCAGGCCAGGAGGGGGGCGCTCAGGAGGGCCCCCGGCGCTCGCCCTGTTTGGAGAACCAACAGAAAATGGCATGCGGAATCACCCGGGGCTCGCCCGTCGCCTCGGGAAGAAGGCACAGAACCAGCACCATCACCGCCGCCAGCCAGCCACCGTCACCTCTTGCCCGCCTGAGATCCCTCGTCCCCCGGGTTGCATTTCGACACCACCACCGCAACCAGTAAGCCATCAGTCAGTTTTTATTTACTGTTGACATTACACAGACACACACACGCACCCACAAACACATACACACACACACACACACACACACACACGCACGCACCCACAAACACACACACACACACACACACACACACACACACACACACACACAGCAAGGAGGCCTCGAGATGGTCAGTGACGAAGAGGACAAGGAACGAGTGGTGCATGATGAGAAAGGCGGAACAAAGGAATACTGTGGACAAGGCTGGAGGATATCCAAGATTTCCATGAATTCATCCGCTAAAAAAAAAACTGTTTTGGCAAAGGGATTCAGCGGAAAGAATGAGAGAGAGGAGGATTTTTTTTTTTTACCTCAGTGGAAGACACAGTGGCCCCCAACACCAGTGGGATGGAGTGGGGAGAAAGTTTTGGAGAACACTGAGATATCCGGGCAAGACATGAAGAGAGTACTGAAGGGTGTTGATTCACACGAGGCTCATGGTCATTGTATGTGAGAGTGAGAGAAAAAAAGGAATAAACTAGAAAAACACTATTATTGTATTTGGAATAAACTGGATGATGACCATACAGAAGTGTAAAAATTTCTTCCATAGTGGAGTAAATTCAAGAGATGGGGCCCCACGAGTTTACAACTCCGTCCTCGTTCGGTACGAGTAAGTTGTTTACACACACACACACACACACACACACACACACACACACACAGACACAGACACACACGTACACACGGTACCTGGAATTTCATGCACTGTCAAAAAAAAAAGAAAATCCCAGGAATAGCTCACACATCAGTGGATTATTTGCTGGAATTTTTTGAGTTTGTCAACCCCGACTGGCTGTGTTGTGTACAAAACCCAACAACGTAAATACTTAACGACTGG
>JAYMFT010099527.1:0-13799 GCA_038088735.1 Panulirus argus
TGTGTATGTATGTATTTCTGTGTGTGTGTATATATATATATATATATATATATATATATATATATATATATATATATATATATATTGTAATTACTTGTCTGTAATTAACTATTTCTGCAGTACTGGGAGGGAGTTTTACTCACATGAGGCGAATATTCTCCGCTATCATGAAATTTATTACATATATGAATGTTCTTTGTTTATGTTTTTGTGTACATGTCTTGTGTCCTGATGGATGTCTGTGCATTCATACGTGCGTGTATCTTAACCTACGTGTACATCAATTAGGATGAAATACACCCGGATAGTCGTGTCTATAACGACCAACTTTGCAGGGCTAGACTCTGCTAGGGCATTAAGCCAACAAAAGAACCACCAGGGCTTTTATTTATCGCCTCTGTTATTTAATAATTTCCATGATCTACGCCATTACTCCTGACGTCAGCAAAATCTATTATCAGAAGCCTTTATGAACTAGGGGGTAGAATGAATACACGTCCGAGCACCTGCCCAATAGGATTGTAAAAGCGAGCGATAAATTTTCTCGGATATGTGTGGCCCCTTACCCTGAATGATAATAGCCTCCATCATCATGCCCCGAGAGATCGCGAAGTAGAGCCAAATCGTCCATTTGCCCTCCCATCCCTTACATTTACGAAGGGCCAGTCATCAGATAATGAAAATTAAACAAAGCGACAACAGCAGCAGTCCCTGCCGGCACCTAGGTATTACTGGCTGGGAAGGCCTGACGGCGTGAAATCACCGGGGAGGTTAACTGATCGGAATCAATTACTCCGTCACTATGAAATCCGCTAATATTCGTTCTGACTCTGGGTAATTACAGTGTAGCGCTTGTGGCTGGGAGCGCTGAAATCTTCGTGTGACCCCGCTCGATGCCTGGAAGGCCATTCGGTCCAGTCTGCACCGAGGGTCTGGAACGTCGTGGGCCCCCACCGTTTTCTCTTATGTTATTGGAATAACACGAGCTGAAGATAGAGCTCTGGCGCTGGAATGCCATGAGTCAATAATTCATTAGGACTGGAACACCCATCAGGGCTTGGATGTTCTGCTTACTCTGGATTCTCTTTCTCATTGTCTTGGAGCTCGATGGATACTAACACTGTCGATCCGGGACGCTTTGAACTATTGAATTTTTCTGGTACCAACTCAGTGAACTTCGGTACCTTAATACCTAAATACCAAGAGCAGTGGGTACTCTTGATACTGAAAGACCATGAACTTTTGGGTCCTTCGTTTTGGAACAGCACGGTTTCTTGGTACTGGAAGCACCACGAGATTAGGTATATGTCGATAGGACAACAAGATGCTTCCATGCCGTTGGTATTGGCAAACGTTGTAAACTTTCGTACCATGATGCTGGTGACATTACATGACCTGGTATTTGATTTAGGTACTACAAGGGCCCTTGTTCGCTTGTGGTACTAGGTCGCCATCGGCACTTGGAATACGACATATACTATTATACAATCGTACTTTGAAACATCTGGTGATATTGGTTTCTGTTCGTTCACGTTACGCAAATATACGTATATCACATACATGCATACACACACACACACACACACACACACACATATTTACACACACACATACATACATACATACGCTTATAAATACACACATACATACACACATACACTCATACATACACATATGCATACATACATACATACATCAATACATACATTCATGCATATATACATATATATACATGCATACACGCTTATACACAGCCTCGCAATCTTCCCCAGAAAATAATAATGGTCGGTAACACGCAACACGGTGAACCCATGGAGAACCATAAGTTAAATTGGCAGCCATAAATCAGAGTTACGACTTGACAGTGACGTCCGGGAAGAGAAGGAAGCTGCTAAGGCGAGTCGTGACCTGGGTAAGGATTCTTGTGGGTTGAGGTTCGCACGTCAAGTCAGCAGTACCAGGCGCTGTGCTGCAGGGCGGACTCACTGCTCCCTCGCTGTTTATCACGTTACTTCGCCGAGGTTTAACTTCGCAGAGAGTCTTCTCCTGTTGCATCATACAGAGTCATCTCCTGTTGAGGGTTGTCTTATGCCGATGTCTTTGTGAATTCTAAAGAAATGGTATTTCACAGAACGGTCGAGTCTCTATATTCGACCGTCATTTCGAGCGTTATTCTCAAGGGGATGTTATGTGTGTGTGTGTGTGTGTGTGTGTGTGTGTGTGTGTGTGTGTGTGTGTAGTGTGTATGTGTGTGGTGTGTGTGTGTGTGCGAGTGTGTGTGTGTGTGAACATATTGAGAAAGTCGTGTACGTACACTGCCATACGTACAAAAGGACACAGTATTCAAATCACAGAAGTGTATTTGATAAAATAAGAATTCCCATGCCATTGACATTACAGTAGAATTTTTCTTATTGAGATAAGAAAGTTCAAAGTACTGATGCAGAAAGAGAAATGCCATAAGAACAATACCTGGAGCTCGAGCATCGCTGTGAGACAAGACGACGACCTTGTAACCCTGCTGGAACCTTGGCAGGTTTTTGTATAGACCCTAAATTTATCTGGATTAATCCATAACTTTATCTTAAGGGAAAGGTCCACGGGTCACCTTCAGCTATGTTCTGGGTGTTTCACAATTCAATCTTAGCTGATCATAACGTGTCTTGGACGAAGCTATAACTGTCTCAGGTAACCTAATACTTCACCTGGAGTGACCTCATGTCCTCGGAGACCGAAAGCTTTGACTCGTGTGACCCCAGTTTTCCACCGAGAGCCCATAATACTCGTACAGTTTTGGGCGACCGAAGAATCTTTGAGGCTGAAGACACCACAACATTTTGTCCTGCAAGATATCAATTCCTCCTCGTGTTTCCTGGGGTCTTTGTTATGGAATTTCTTGCTTAACAATATAAGGCCAAAGACTCTTTGGCATTTTGCAGGTCTTCCATGCAATAACACTCAGCTCTGGAGCTATCTTAAAAGATATTATCAAGAGAAAAGAGCACAAGTCTGCTGAAAACAGACTTTTAATATCTGACTACAAACACCATTTCCTCAGGGAGGTAAAAGGATTTTGATACGTATCGAGCCAACTGTGTTTTATTTGGCCATAAATTTACACCTGGTTTTGACCCGAGCGCAAATCCAACGATGCGTGTTAATTATCCATTCAGGTTTTCTCACCCCAAACGCCAGATAATTGTTATGTAAGAAGACTTATGCCCAGAGCTGACACAATGGGAAACCTTCGGCACACTGTGAGATTTTACGGTATAAGGTGAACGAGAGTTTTACTGCCGGCTCCTGTTGATTTATTGTATCAAATAGTTCGAAAAGTGTGTGTGTGTGTGTATGTGTGTGATAACTATCTGTGTGTTGAGGAAAGAAAGCTTTTACACTCGTGTCGCCCCGTCTCTTAACCTTGTATATATGTACCATGTCTTTACTCCTATGTACATACAAACACACACACACACACACACACACACACACACATTTGCCTAAGCCAGGTGTGTAGGTGTGTGTGTGTGTGTGTAAAAATCGTGTGCAAGTGTTATGTGAGCATAGAGGCGTTGGTCTGTGCAACCCTCCCGTCCTCGTAGACTGACTCCACGTTCTGCCCTAAGCTTTCTGTAGCTGGTGGAGCTTAATTCTTGTTGATGCGAGCACCGAGCGTAGCGATACGGCCTTTGGGTATGGCAGCGTGACTTTCGACCTTACCCTTCTGGATCAGGATGAAGGTCGGAGGCCACACTGTTCCCAAGGACTGTTCCCGCTACGCTCAGGGGACCTTACGCGTCGGGTTCAGTAGTCGTAGTGTCGTGCTCATGGGTCGTACCGTCGTGGTCATGGGTCGTACCGTCGTGCTCATGGGTCGTACCGTCGTGCGAGAGATGCCAGTATCCGAATCATCAAAACAGATTTCAAAAGACAGTTTCGAAACAGTAAGTGAAACTGACCCTCACTCTATGAAGCAATTTTCACTGCCCACACGTCACTGCACGGTGAGCGTCAGTGTCTCCCCAAACACTGTAGAACAAGAAATCACTCATTTTTCTATTCTGTTTTTAAATTCATAAGTAAATCATAGCGTCAATCGACAGCACCAGACGAGGGCCTCACCAAATAGTAAGGATGTTCAAAGAATACTGACTTTAAGATATTCAAAAAAAAAAAAAAAAAGCCAGTGATCAGTGTTCATCACCAAAACCTCGCCATGGTGATTATTACGTCCCAGGGTCTTGATTTGGACAGTTTCCTGAGGAGCTTGTGGTGTTCATCAAATACTCATCAGGTATTCATATCATCACATCACGATATATGCTATTGGATGACGACTCAAAAGCTTCGACTGCCGTTCAAAGCTTAGGGTATCACATTGCTCAGTGACCCTACAGAGCAACACACTCGGGTCATATTTCATGAATCGACTGAACCGAAGCTTCGGATTAACGCCCTGTGTATTTCTTTACGAGAACGGAATCATTTCTTAACACAAACGATGAAATAAGTGATGTTTTCATTATCATCATTATCATTATCAATACTATATATGTGATTATCATACATATGATTATCATGGTCCTCATGATTACCATTATCAGCATAACATGATTAACATAATTCTTGATATCATTATCACAAAACCTTCCTTTTGTAATATTCCTTATTGCTAACATCAACACTGATATACATCTAACAATTTCTCATTCCAGTGATCATTACCACAACTGCGCCTGCCCCTCTCCTCCATGTATAGCACCTCCCAAAAACAGAGAGAGAAATCGATACCGTGTGTAGGTTTTGACGGCCGGGAGACAAGCCAGACTGTCACACCTTATCGACTGACCTCACCTCACGTGTCCGAGAGGAGATCATTAATATTCTTCCCCTTCCATATGCGAAGGGCGAGAAAAAATATCGTAAATTCTCTATTAAATATCTATATGAAAAGGTAGACTTAAATTCGAAATTGGCACTCCGATCTGTGATTTATTTCTGATTGCTTCCGACGCATTTACGAATGTAATTTGAATGTCGCAAAAAGAGGACGTAAATTTGCTGTTTCCATTGTTGCCCCGGATGTCGCTCCCTCTATGGATAACTCTCCATCTATAAAACAGGATTCGAGTCCCAGAGAGAGACAGGCGATTTGGGAAACACCTGATAACTGTGTCTTACTACCTATTCGTAGTGAGCTTTCCTAGACCCCTTCTTTTTTCTTGACTACGTACTTGACCTCCTCACACAGCTACACCTAGTAATAACTTATTGGTTATTGAGAAAGGGACAGTGAAGTCTTCTTTTTTCACTGCCAGCGGTGGCGGTGATAGTAGCAGTGATGCAGTCAGAACAAAACCTGTTGCATTTTTCGAAGCTGTTATTATAGTTTGGGAATTAGATCTTAGTGAGAAATGGGTATCGTTAAGTGGTACTTTATCTGTGTATGTAATTACCTCTTTACACACATACAAACGCACACACACACACACACACACACACATATATATATATATATATATATATATATATATATATATATATATATATATATATATATGACCGTTTCTTGCATACCCATCTTGATAAACTTAGCTTCACCTGCTATTGCCCGAGAGAATAATGGATTCATTAAAACAGTCTTGCATCCAAAGTCATCCTGAAAGCATCCCGCATAAACCTTAGTGTAGATATAAGAGGAGATAAGCAGATAAGAATAACAAGAAACGTAACTACAGATGTAGATAAGACAGTCTTTACGATAATGTGAGGTGACACGTATCTTTCAAAAAGACACAGGCCTATATCTAAATGGCAAGAGATATTTTAGTATTAGCACACACACACACACACGTCACTGGGTGAGGAGGAAGAGGAAGGAGAAGGAGGAGGAGGAGGAGGAGGAGGGGTTGTTGGAGAGGAAGGAGGATACTGATAATAGCTTCGTGTCACTGCCAAGAGCATGAGTTACTGACGGGAGCCAGGGAGATAGACGGTTTGATAATTGGTGGCTGATTCGAGCAACCGGATCGTCCAGGGTGCTTCAGAACGCGTGCCCTAAGGCCCGGCTTCGTCTTACTAATACATATTATGAATTAATGCCACTGCACTTATACTTGTAAAGTAAAAAAAAAAAAAAGGATTATAGTTTTTTAAGCGCATTATCTCTGAACTTGAGAAGCTCCGGACATGACTCTAATTGTTCCCTGAGGTTACGCTAGTTTTCAGGCTACAGGATCAAACGATTGCCAGATTATTTTGACCGGAGACTATGAGAGTTGAAATATGCGAAAGCCCCGTAAAGTTTAATCATATTTCTCAATTAACTTCACAAAATATTAACGGCTTCTGTAACGTAGCAAAAAATATCAGAAAATGTCATTATGTAATGTAACTCAAGACATTTTAATGACTCTACTTTGCCTGGTATTCCGTTTGGGAAATACGTCACAGCTTGTGTCGTTCATGCTCTAACTAAGCTCTGCTTAAGCTCACCTGACTCAGAACTGAACACTTAGACCACAAGCAACTAATTGTCTATCTACATACCTTGATACTAAACGAATTCTGATCCTTTTTTGTCTAGATGTTCAAAAAAGTAATTATACTTCTCTCCTTTGTTTATAAAGTAATTTCAGCGTCACTATTTATGACATGATCGTGAGTCTTATCCATGATTCATTCCTCTGGTCTACGTGTAACATTATTCATCTACCTGTCATCTTAATGGTTCGTCTGTAACATTACTTGTCTACCTATAATCCAAGTGATCCATATCGCTTGTCCTTACCTGTAATCATTTGTCCACTTGTAATTCTATTTGCCTACCGTAGTCCCAGTGATCCACTTGTGTCGTCACTTTCTTCACTGTAATCCCTATTGATAGCATGTAACCCCACTTGTCTTGCTGAACTTCCAATCGTCAACTGATAACGCCACTTGTTTTCCTGTCATGCAAGTTAGCTCATCTGCAGCATCAGAGGTTCATTCATAATCTCACTGGTTCACTGGGAATCTCATTGATTCATTTTCATCTGAAGCATCAGAGGTTCATTCATAATCTCAATGGTTCACTGGGAATCTCACTGATTCATTTTCATCTGAAGCATCAGAGGTTCATTCATAATCTCACTGGTTCATATGTGAATCTCATTGGTTCAATTTTCAGGCTCACTGATTCAGAGTTTGACTCATGGCTCTGAACTAAACCCAATCGTCCTGTTTTAACTTCATTTGATGCACCTGTAGCTCTACAAAGGTTCCACTGTAATGCCATTTGTTCTCCCTGTGGCTTCACTGGTTCAGTGAGGGCTGAGAAGCAAGGGGGTGACCGTAAATCTCCACGTTGCATCCCACGCGCTTCGCCTGTAAGCCAAGGGTCCAGCCAACCGCCTTGAGGCACTACCTCTCAAATGAACCAGTTTGAACCTTCAGGGTTCATGAAGTGCTGTACCCTGGCGGATCCAGCTGGCAGTAAATCAAATGAGCGACTAGTTGATGAAACTTGATCGGGTGGTCCGAGGCTTTAATGGCATAAAAAAAAAAGATAGAGAACGTATAGATCAAATGAGCCAACTACATTGTATTACAAGTGGTCAGTCTGTTCTGTAAGCTAAGCCAACTTTCTCCTCTGTATGCTGAGTAGTTCAGGTGTTCTGATCCTCAAATGGACCACCACCAACCCCCCCCCACCCACCACTCCCCTCTCCTCCTCCCCCTTCCCCTGCTCTGCAATCATCCAAATTGATCAGGTGCTTTGTACCCTAGGTGGGTGGCCCGGGTGTTTTATATAAGATCAATGGGAGTAACACGCATCGGCGTATCATCATTAATCATCTCAGCTTATCCATCACGGGTGTGAGAAGTGGAAAACCCTCACTGACGATCAACCGTCATAAATCCCAAAGGAGGTATTGATCGTTCGCCGACTTCTTCCTCAGCTCATGATTTATCCCGGCCACGTTCGACTGATCACCAAGCACACAACATTAATCTGAAAGAATAACGTCATGAGGTAATCCAAGAGAAGAGAGGAGGAGGAGGAGGGAATTCTAGAGCCTACTGTGCCATTCTCGTGCCATTGTTATGGTGCTGGGGAAAGAGAGATACATATAAGGGTCATGTTATCGGAAGTCAGATAGGAATATGATTAATATCTTTTGACCCTAAAAAAAATTTGGTTAAGTTACTATTGTTGTCGAAATTAATGGACATTATTTCAAATCGAATTAGTCAGCAATAGGCCATCGTCACATTTCTTTTTCTATATTTTATATAACACCATTGTCATTTTTCACGTCAAACATCATCTTGGAGCTAAAATCTTCCATCACTCAACACTTATGAAAAGATAATAGCTTTTTCCCTCCCCTGGTTTATGGATTGTTACGTATCGAGAACACGGCCAGCATTTAACCCCTTCCGATTCTGTTAAATCACTGTTGTTTTAAGGTCTCAAGGTTTGTCAATATTCGTCTATGAAACCTGATCATACCTCGGCCTCCGTCGGTGTGTGGGTGAAGGGGGATGAGTGGGTCTCTTAACAGGACGAATGTCATCGCCAGCTTTTACCACTTCGAGTCTGGAGTGAACCTCAAATTGCCCGGGAGTTACGTTGCCACAGCTATGCTGATCTGACCTTGAACTGGGACGTATAAACTGACTTCCAATACTGTTAAGCCGTACACTAGACGGTCATTTCCTTGGCAGCTGTACTGTACTTGTAACTGACGTTAATTCTTGTCTATAGCTATCGGGGTTGACAGGTAATGTGGACTGCCGAGGCGAAGCTCTCATCCCTGGGCATAGCAACGTAGTTAGCACGAGACTAATGCTGTCGGATTAGGTGGTAATAATGCTGTCAGAGCTCTGGCTCTGACGAGGGTAAAAGTAATGGGATTTTGTGTGATTCCTTAGCTGTTTGTGATGTGAGGGAGACGTGGTGGTGTCCCCAGCTGCAGGGGGCGCTGTGTGTGAGAGAGAAAATGTCCGTTTTTTTTTTCCTCTCTCTCTTAACTCTGGCTTCTCTTATCAATATCGATACGCGATTGTGTTCAAGAGGGGAATTTAAGGCTACGGACGGAAGTACTATGGCACGGAAGACGAGAGAGAGAGAGAGAGAGAGAGAGAGAGAGAGAGAGAGAGAGAGAGAGTAGGAAGGAAATCAGGAAATCCAGATGATAAGACAAGAGCGATTCAACACTGAAGGAGAAGTTCCTTACGATTCACACGCTGCAGGGGGCACCTGTGTGAGCTCGAATCATCACCTGTGAGAAAAACAAGGGACTGACGATGGGCGTGGCTGACCTGGCGGTTGACCCGTCTCTCACCTCTGACCCCGTACTGATAGACGTGACCTGGCGTGACCTGGCCCGCCTCTCACCTTTTCGGGGTCGTTGAAACTTGATTGTAATGATCAGAAGATCTTGCCTCCGAACACTGTTACCTTCACCGTGGCTTGAGCCTTGGATCGAGGCTGTGTTTCTTCAAAGACTTTGGTATCAAAAATGTATAACAAATACAAGGGATAAAAACAACGTGTGTCTCATTTGTATAGCTTCACATGAAGAAAATATATATATATATATATATATATAGACAGACACAGAGACACGCAGGTAAGTTTGTGACACATAGTCAACTTAAAAAGATGAACATAATCATGTCTTGTTTTTTGCCTTTAGCTTGCTTAGCAGAAAGCACAGCTCTTCACATTTTCAGCTAGAGAGAAACTAGAGATCTTAGAATTTGAAACCTGGGGTTGAGAGAAACACAAATTACGAAAAACCCTTTAATTATATTCAATGACTAATCAATATTATGACACCTTCATTGTTGATAGAATTAACATATATACAGACAATTCACAGAAAGACATTTCCACAAGAACATTGAAGAACACCCGAAAAAAGTATATAAATATATACATCTACACTAGAGTGGGGGAACACTGGGAAACCATTATGACACCAGGTCTGTCATTTGCCCCATATTTCTGACAGAAGTACAAATGTAAGTGCTTTCAAAGTCTGCTCTAGTTTCAAGTGAAAGAATGAGTGCATTCAGTTTCTGTTGTGGTTCTCAGTACAAGGGGGAGTGTGTTTAGCGTCTTTTGTGTTCCTTAGCACAATACTGAGTGCGTTCAGTATCAATCTATGGTTCTAAATGGATAAGTTTCTTCAGAATCTGTCGTGGATTAAAGTAGGATTCCGAGTGCGTTCATTATATATTGTGTTCCCAAGTATAGAAATGAGTGCGTTCAGTGGCTATTGTGATCCTGATCATAAGACTGTGTGCGTTTAGCTGTCTGTTGTGGTCCTAATCGTAAGATTGGGTGCATTTAGCCGTCTGTTATGGTCCTAATCATAAGACTGAGTGCGTTTGATTGTCTATTGTAGTTCTGTTATTTATGCTCCCATCTGACGACAGGGCACACAGGATTGACTAAAGGTGAGTTAGGCTGTTAAAGACATTTCCATAAGAGAAAAAAAGGTATTTTACGATTAACGAAAAGATCTCATATGAGATTAGAATTTTCGATCATTCAGGTTTCTTAAAGAAATATCTGACATTGCCAAAAGTACAATATAACAGTACAGTAAAATACTACAGTTGTTTGATACAAGAGTTGTGTTCTTTGGATGTATATACGTGTATGAGCTGTATTGTATTTGTACCTTATTTTGAAAGTTCCACCCACAGACCTTCATGGAGGGCTACGTCCTATATGGAACATAGAAAACGGCTAAAGACATAGGTGATAAAGAGGGAAAGAAGTCTTAGATATTTTGAACATGTAAAACCATCCCTTTTAAAAAGGAACAGATCATAAAGAGTAAATAGTTCCAAAGTTTCGCGGTGTAGGAAAGGAAAGAGAAATCATAACGGCTCACCCTCGAGTTGTCGACGGCTACACTTAAATCACGCGGGGCAGTGGACTTACCGAGTAAATACGCGGTCTAACTAATAGCGGGGACACAAATGCAGCCAGTTCTAGGGGAGCAGAAACTATAATATAATCTATAGAAGATGTAAAGAGGATCAATACTGGGGTGAATGGGTGTGGGAA
Source organism: Panulirus argus (assembly GCA_038088735.1). NCBI lineage: Eukaryota > Metazoa > Arthropoda > Malacostraca > Decapoda > Palinuridae > Panulirus > Panulirus argus. Next base: position 11,069 of record JAYMFT010099527.1, read on the forward strand.
TTGAGTTGGATTCCTTTATATCCAACTGTGCCAATAGATTGTGAAGAGCTAGAACCTCCCCAGATGACATGAATGCTCTGTACAAGGACAAGGTAATCTTTTGTATAATCGTAGCGGCCGTTTAGAAGAAAAGAATCTCATATTCGGAGCAACTATTTACAAAAAAAGAATCGTATAATCGGAGCGAGTGTTCAGAAGAAAAAAATCTTTGGAATCTGAGTCTAAGTCTCAAAGAGACTGAATATCACGATGATGCTGGATAAGCTTACTCTGTCGGTTTACAGAGCCATGAAGGGAAGAGAAAGGTGAGTTATGAGAGGTCTTTAGAAAAAGAGGTGAGGAGAAACTGAGTTTTCGAGGCGTTCAAGGTAATTAAGTTCCACTTACTTTAGTGAGGATACCTTGTCCATATCTGAGTTTATGGAGACAGTTGTTACGAGAAGAGACGAGCAAGGGAAGGAGATGAAGCGGATTAGAAAAGAGAAGGAGGAATGTTAGTGTTGAGTCGTCAGCGTCTGGGTACTTCTGGTTGCATTCTGAGGAGGTGGAGGAGATCAGTAATAGAACGTAAAGAGAGAGCGTAGGAGGCAAGCTACAACCCTGAGGAACACCGCTGTTGACTGGGGAAGATGGAAATGTAGATCGATCAACATTTGCGGAGACAGACCGTCGAGATAAGAGGCTAGATGAGAGAGAAGAGAGTGAGCGAAGGAGAGCTAAAAGATGTAGTTTGTAGATTAGACCCCAGTGCTGCACTCTGTCAGAGGCAGTGCTTGTCCAAGTACGCGGTTCGCCATGACAGGCATCCGGCTGACTAGCGTCATGGGAATGCCGGCCGTGTCATGTATTTTGTCCCTGTCCGGTGTGCCATATCATGGAAGTGACGGCTATGTTATGTCCTCTGTACGGTTCTGCCGTGTCTTTTGGCTATGTTAGGTATTATACATTAAGGCAGTGACGGCTGTGTTTTGTAATTTCGTTCGTGTTAGCTTTGCAACATCATGAGAAACCCAGGCTTCATCATGCCTTTCAGCTGTGTTAGGAGTATTGCACTATGGTATTAAAACCTGTGTCACGTCTTTTCGCTATGATAAGTGTATCACATCATGGAAGTGGTGGATATATCATGTCTTTAAGCTATGTTAGGTGTATCACATCGCAGGAGTGACAGTTCAGTCATGTCTTTTGTTTCTCGAGTTACTAGGTTAATCACAAAGATTCGTTTCAAACAATAAAACAATAGCCTTCAGTCAAGGTACACAATTTAGCCACGACACTCGGTCAAGCTGTATTTTCTGTCTCGGTCAAGCTACGTATCATCTTGCCATTTGGCTAACGTAGCTGCAGATCATCTGGTCACTCTATTTCTATTTCCACGTCTAATTTTGCCATTCGACACACCTAGGGTCATAGTCTGCGTTCTAGATTCCGTTCTTTTTTTTCACACACGTATTTTGGTTGTCTAGTATTACTTAGATGCTCCGAGACAGTTCTCTTAGTTTTCTACTAATGTTTCTGTTTCTCTTTCTGTTGATTACTTAGCTAATTGTGGAACAGTTTCTATTTTACGTTGGTTAAACTTTCTCCGACTGATTTCTCGACCCTCTTCTTTCTTTCCATTTTTGCCTTGTATCTGATCACTGCTTCATTCATTACATTTCTATATATTAAAGACCATTATTTCAAAATAGAGGCGATTACTTGTACTGTATATCATCATATATTAAAGGATACATGTTCATTTAATGTAGAATTTGCCACACAGAGCCACGAGCTTTTCGACTGCTTCGTTTGAAACAAACGCTGTTTCGTTTGAGATAAACATTACAACGAAAAATTTTTGTTTAATTTCGGGAACAACCGCAAGACTCCTTAACAGGAAAAGGAAACCTGTTTAAGGTTACAATGAGCCTGATAAACAATACTGACATCTATGGGCAAAAGACCTTTAAGAATAAGTGGGCTGGGAAGAGTGAACGGTCGCATAATGCAGTGAAAACGTCATTCAAAGTGAACTGCAGGTAAACGGTATCGGAACCGAGTATCACGCACTAGTTAGAGAATTACAAGACCTGGAAGCGTTTCCTGGTATAAAGCTTATGACATGACTCCTTTGATCATTACGTTTGATGTGCTTATATGATAATCGTATGTGGCGATATATACCTGACGTTACTTTATCTGATTTCAACGTGCTCATCGGTTCATTTTTTTCCTAGAATGGTGAACCACAGAAGCGACTCGTGCGGCACTTTACATGTCAAAAAAAAGAAAAAAAAAGATGATGGACTGTTTTTTTGTGTGATTTTTGTGAAAAAAAACCGGTCGATTTCAACCAGATTACTGTAGATTACTATTCTAAAAATCTTTTCAAAGATATGCACTTGAGAGTACTTGTGTAATGATGTATATATATTTTTTCTACTAACTGCTCTACTTTCTCAAAACTTTCACAATTCGCGACAGGATTACACACACACAGGAGTGTTTCTCGCTATAGTTTTGGAAGTAATATTCCACTTTTTTTCTTTTCGCGTGTCGGTTCTCCAGAGTGTCATATCTGGAGAACCTTGAATATCACAAGTCAGTCTCCAGCAGGAGCGTCCCGCCCTTCGCTCCAGGCATCAGGACACCAGCGGGGAGTGATGTCCGTCGGGCCAGGCTTGGGGCTCGGGCTCAGGCCCCAGCCAGAGTGCCACAGTCTCCGTCTCGGACATCGGCGCCAGGTAGG
>JAYMFT010099538.1:0-13799 GCA_038088735.1 Panulirus argus
TGTGTGTGTGTGTGTCTTTGTGTGTGTGTGTGTGTGTGTGTGTGTGTGTGTGTGTGTGTGTGTGTGTGTGTGTGTGTTTCTATTTTGGTTTGCCACAGTTATGCTGTGGGGTTTTAAACAAGTGCAGATTTCCGCCTCAGTACATCAGTGGGCCGCGTATTTCCTCCCCTTCCCCTGCCTGCCTCTCTCCTGCGTCCCGCGCTATTTGTGCCTCCCCTTCACTCCCAGACTTTTCCATCTTTTCCGCACGGTTACGCCTCTGTTTCCATCCCTCCACCCTTTTTACACGTCTTCCGCCCGGGTTCGCTTTCCATCACTCCTGCACGATTTTATTCTTCCTTCATCCTCTCCCCTCTCCAGCCACGTCTCTCTCTTACACTCTGGTCAAAAAACTGATATTGAGATCATTAATAGAAGCATTTCTCTTGATGTTATTGGCTTTTAGATTTTAAGTGAGAATACTGGAGGTACATACATCAATGATATATATATATATATATATATATATATATATATATATATATATAACAGTAGGACCAAGGCAACTGTAGTGCGAGCGTGTGGCAAAAACATTTTTCTAAACCCAACGTTTTCTGGACTCGAAATTCACTAACAGATGCGAGTCTGTAAACAATGACTTACTACGTAAATCATATATATCTCCTGCTTTGTAAACAAAAACTATAAATATAAAAGTTTCGATAATTTTTCCTAATGCAATAAACCGAGTATTTACAACTTAGGTACTTAATCTTAGTGTAAAATGTTGTACTGCCCATTCAGTAGTTATGTTTACGGTCTTTAGCAAACCCTTTTCCAGGCAATATACGTTCAGTGATTGGTTTCCAGCGACAGATACTCCATCCACAGTTATTTGAAACCCTTGCGGCTGTTAACATGTCTGATGCAATCTAGAGGGGTTACCAGATATGTAACATTCATATAAAAAACATCAGAAGTAATCTTGATACGCAGGCTAATATTCACCTACACAGACTAAATTTACTAAGCTGGAGGATTATCAGCGAAAACGTTTTCAATGGTATACAGCTATAACCGCACACCTTTACAGTTCATTACTTAAGTAACTTTTGTAAGAATTACTGAATGACAACGACCCGGATGTCAGGTTTGCTCTAACATGGCAAACTTCCCATTTAATAGGGGGGAAGGCGCAGTGGCGATCAACAGGGGCCTGTTAAAGTCCTACATGACTCAAGAACTGGTCAGGTGAGGGCAGTCAGGTCAAATCCGACTCACGAAATGGTCATGGACCGCCAGGTCCTACCTGATTTATGACCTGGTCAGTGGCCTGACTCATGAACTGGTCTAGGAAGTCGTATGCAAATTAGGGAAGCTGGCCTGAACAATTATTACATCGGTTCCAAAACATTTGCTTTTCCAGCAAAAGTTTGTTTTCCAAAAGTTTGAAAAGGTACTAACGTAACTGATAGTTTTGACAAAATATCTGTATAAACTAGATGGTTAATCCCAGAAACCACTGTAAAATGTGTAAACTAAGTAGTTAATCCTAAAAATCACTAGATGATAAGTATAGAAAAAAAAGGGTGCAAAGACTATGAAACATTATTTGTTTACATATATAAAGAAAGTATTAGAAAAATCTTTGCAGCACAGTTATTCTTGGCCGCAAAGACGCTGGCTCCAAGAGAGACAGTAAAAACTGCACTACTGACCTTCCCAACACCTGTTACACCAGCTTCTGGCTAAACTCGTCAGGAGTAAAGGTTAGCAGTACACTCTGAAGACAGAGATGATTACCATCAGATACATCTTCCGTTTTCTGTAACACCTGGAACCACCAGCTGCAGGTCTCATACCGCTAACTACCACCAGCTTAATGTCTTATCAAAGTAATCCAAACTTTTTTTTTCTTGTTAAAAAGATGAGGCTTCACTGAACAGAGTAAACAATGAACTATCATGAAAAGAAAAGAATCCACACTTTCAGAGATGAATGTCAACTTTGTATCCACGAAGCGGGCAACCCAAAGTGAATCAATCTGAAGATCCGTCCCTCCCCAGCACTCCCCACAACCCCTTCCAACCCCTCCCCCACAATGACCCCCCCCCACACACACACACACAAAATCGTACTGGTATTTGACATTATATTACCGCCAGTCTTTACCAGTCAGCCTAAACACGGGTATTAAGTGTAACTGATATATTCACGTCCGTTCGGCTTTTTTTCCGAGCTTATAAAACTAACCAAGGAATGAAGATGGATGACACGTTTCTATGATACATCCCAAAGACAGACAGGAGGACGTGGCTGGTGTCTTGCTGTCTGTCTGTTTGTCTGTCTCCCCAACTCCCCAGTAGTAACCTCTTCAGCCCCGAGGAGCAAGTGCGTTGCCTTGAGATGCCCAGCTGCCTTATGACGAGTTGTGTTGTCTTTAAGCTTTCCAGCTGCCAGCGTCATTAACGACCGTGAAGGCCTAGTCATTAACACCGACCTAAACATCTTTACCGTCATTGTCAAGTGTTAAAGATAATTCTAAGATCGAACACGTTCCCGCTATGTGCGTCTGCTGCTCCTGAGTCAACTGCTGAATGGATACCAATCACTTAATGGCCGTTACTGAGGACCTGTCCGGGGACAACACGACAGGAGGCTATGGTCGACAGATTAAACTCTTAAGCCCAAGGCTCCGGCCCTTCAAAACGACGACAAGACCCTTGAGCAAGACGGTCGGTACGATCTTTGGGTACAACGGCCTGGCCTTTGATATGACCTTGAAGAGTCAGCCAAAGGCCTCGGCCATCATATACCCAAGAGTCATATCATCGTGATCAAGGGTCATAACGTCTCAGTCAAGGGTCGTACTATGAAAACGTACTATGAAAACATATCTAATTCTCTAATGATATTTACTTATTATGGTACGTTACCTGTGGCTGGAAACACTTCGGCCCCGTCTGGTCAACTCACCTGGAAATAAAAACGTTGGATTATTAACTGTATTGAAGAAAATAAGACTAGCATAGAATATGCCCCTGGATATCGGACATAAATGGCTTACTATACTTCTCTCTGCCTCTAACTGTCATGATAACACTGTGACCATGGTTTCAATGGTACATCAAAGCTCACTATGAGAGGAACCGTCATAGTGAGACAGGTTTCTGAGACGAAAAACTTCTACTGTCGTGAAACTGGCATCTACTGCACACAGAACGCCCACACCTTTGATCTCTGATGCCTCCACCACAGCATCTTCCGCTCACAGAACACTCCAATTGTGGTCTGGAGAATGTATGTTAAGTTACACGAGGTAGTTTACAAGCCTAACAATCTGGGTGAAGTCGATACACAAGAGAGTGTACTGGTCTGGTCCTCCGGGTTTAGTCGTAGATACACAAAGCAGTGTACTAGTCTGGTCTTCTGGGTGGAGGCAAGACATTTATGTACTGCACTGGCCTAGTCTTGTGTGCGTAGGAAAGACAAGGGAATGGAAGAGGCAATTCAGAAAACACAGTCCTTGATGGTACCAATAGCAGGAAAGGCCAGGGAAGCGGTAGCAATGAGAGTTGAGAAGGGCAACACAAGGGCGGTGGGTAACAGGTCACATGATAACTATGTGACTTTTGTTGACCAATGGGTGGGTCACTGTTATGTCCGTTTCTTTCCCTACACTGCTAAGCGTAAGAACTCTTTATCCTAAATTGTCTCCCCCACCACCTACAGCCAATCCCTTATAAAAGGTAGATTTTCCGGTTCCTTCAACTCGCAGATTTCTCTTCTTCTTCTCTTATAATTTCAGTCGTTTTAGCCATACATATAATTCATTCAAGACGCAGGAACAACAGAAGAGAAGTATATGCCACAACAGAAAGGCAGGCTGAGAACTGGAAACGGACAACAGAAATGCAAGGGACAGCAGAATGCAGGGAACGAGACAACAGAAGGGAAAGGAAAGATATAGCATGAGGAAAAGAGGCTGGCAAGGAAAAGGATAAAGATAAGAGCAAAATCTATGTGGGGCAACAGAGAGGTAAAATGAAGAGCAACAGAAAGACAGGAGAGAGGCAACAGAAGGACAGGGGAGATGGGCAACAGAATGTAAGGGTAAAGGTGCTAAAAGGTTAAGGAGTAACTGTAGGGCAAGTCCTCCCCAGGCGGTAGCAGGTCTTCTCCAGATGGTGTAAGGTCCTTACATGTTGTCTAGTCCCCTTCAGACGGTGTCAAGTCCTCCCTAGACATGTGACAAGTCTTCCCCGGATGTAGTGAATACTCCCCAGAGAGTGTTGGGCGCTTCCTAAACTGTGTCAAATCCTTCCCAGACGGTATAAGGTCCTCCCCAGATCGTATCAGGTCCTCCCTAGACGACGTCAGGTCATCCCCAGACCTGTAAGGTCCCAGTCTCTGTATGCTATCGGAACATGCATGTCAGTAGGCCTGGATCTGAATCTTTATTATGGGAACGGATGTTTGTGAAGCTGACGAGTAACATACATATTCCTGACTCTGTCTGTGTATCAAGATAACCCAACCTCCATGACAGGAAAAATGATATCGTCTCCTTTCTTTTGCTGTCCAATCCGTTTTTTACGTCTCTGGTTTCTTTCCGTACCAGTTCCCTTCCAACTCTCTTCCCGCATCTCGTATCTTTTCACTCCTTCCGTCCATTCTCCTCGCTCTCCCATCTCTCTCAATTTCCCTCTCTCACGCTCTCATTTCCTCATCTCCCTCTCTCCTTCCCTTCCCTCCTCCACCATTCCATGGTACACCTCTCCCCTCCCATCCCCTTTTGTACCATCCCATGGCGCACCTCTCCTCTTCCCTTCCCTTCCCTCGGCAGGGCAGGAGGATGTCGAGTGGTGGAGGGGGCGGGGTACACTGTCAGCCAACACCCGGTTAATCCACCGACCGGCTCACACGGGCCCCAATCACGCCAAATTATCCGCGTCGCGCTGAAGAACCCCAGAAAAAACGTTTTCCACCAGAGGCCTATTTTTAACGCCAACTTTTCAAAAGAGCCGAGACTGCTGGACGCCGTCCTGGGGCCTGGGCTCCAAGTCTCGCCATTGATGCTCGTGGCTCATGCCTTCCTCTGCCGCCGTAATGGGGCATATTTCTGTTGGGATACTGTATCATCTGTTGGGATAATGTTTCATCTGTTGGGATACTGTATTATCTGTTGGGATACTGTATCGTCTGTTGGGATACTGTATCGTCTGTTGGGATACTGTATCATCTGTTGGGATACTGTTTCATCTGTTGGGATACTGTATCGTCTGTTGGGATACTGTATCGTCTGTTGGGATACTGTATCGTCTGTTGGGATACTGTATCGTCTGTTGGGATACTGTTTCATCTGTTGGGATACTGTTTCATCTGTTGGGATACTGTTTCATCTGTTGGGATACTGTATCATCTGTTGGGATACTGCATCATCTGCTGGGATACTGTATCATCTGTTTGGATACTGTATCATCTGTTGGGATACTGTTTCATCTGTTGGGATACTGTATCATCTGTTGGGATACTGTATCATCTGTTGGGATACTGTTTCATCTGCTGGGATACTGTATCGTCTGTTGGGATACTGTATCATCTGTTGGGATACTGTATCATCTGTTGGGATACCGTTTCATCTGCTAGGATACAATGTAATTTAGACTCTAAATTATAATATCCTTCCTCTAGATCCTAGAGGAAGCGAATGTTATTACTGTTGTATCACCAAGAGAAAATGAATTTAGATACACCACTGTAACCTGAACGTACAGCACATCATACATTAAAATGGACTAATATGAATATTTCATCCTCTAAGCGGAAGGCGAGAGTGGCGGACAAAGGTCCTACTGCACGTTGAACCTTATATGAAACGCGGAAAAAAAGGGCTGAAAGGCTCAGGGTTATCTCCTTACACCATAAGCCACAGAGAACCAATACCTCTATATACTTTCCTACGAAGGAAACAAAATGACATTTATAAAGCCAAGAATTATGATCCTGGTTGGAAATTTATGTTAAACGAATCGTTTTTAAGAGACACTTCGGAACACAAGTGGGAAAAGTTAGGGTAATGAGAGACTCTCAGACTCGACCTACTCCTCCTTATTCTTCCTCTTGATATTCGTTGATCCTGAGGATCCTACATGAGGATTCCACTTGAGGATTCCACCTGAGGGAGCGTCTTCAGGACGTGTTCCCTCAGCAGGTTCAGGACGGCATCCGTCCGCTTCTTGCCATCGAGCAATGATGATCGACCTGTGGTCATCAGAGACGAGTGTCTGGAAGTGGCGGAACACCAAGGGAAGTGGCTGGAAAATCCCACTAACATACGTAGCTCCTGGCAGACATTATTCTGACTTGGTCAACAAACATCCTTAATTATCGACGGTTGAAGTGGAGTGAATGCTACAGTCTAAGAGAGAGGAGGGACGGTAGACGGCAGGTGACGACAGGCAGGTGACGAGGAAGCAGACAGAAGGGTAACGGCAGGCGGCTGGGGAAGACGGAGAAGACAGCAGACAACAAATACATGTTTGTTCCCTCCAGCAGACGACCGATCACAACACTGGTCATCACAGTCCTCTCCACGCGTACTATACGGCATAACATTACAAACACCAGCTGTGCCGCACGCCACTACCACCACCAGCTGTGTCACAACACCAGTAACACCACCAGCTGTGCCACACACCGGCACAAACACCAGCTGCGCCACACTCCGCCACCACCACCAGCTGCGCCACACACCACCACCACCAGCTATGCCATATATCGCCTGGATTCCCCACACAATAAATCCTGGGCAAGTCCTCCACACGTGCCGCGTGTACTCGTGGGGGTGACACGTGAAATAACACATTCCATTACTTTTTTCGTAAAGGGCAAGTTTACAGGAGCCAGCAAGCTTGCTCTTCCTGGAGGGGCCAACTAAGCTTGCTCTCCTTAGAGGAGCCAGCTAAGCTTGTTCTGTTGTGAGAAGTCTGCGAAGCATGTTCTGCCAGGAGGAGCCAGCTAAGCTTGCTCCGTTTAGATGAAAGGGTCTCTCCCATAACGAAAAGTCTACGACAAGTGCAGGTCTTCCTCTCAACAAAGGGGTAAACATATCACAAAATAAAACTATATCTAATAAACAAAAATCTTGTAAATACACAGACTTCAAGATATGTGCCTGACGCCGATCGCCTTTACAAACTAATGCTTAAAATCATTTTGGAAATTCAATACTGAATGGCGTGTCCCCATCCACGTAGTACTGCGTACTGATCTAAGTAGAGACAACACTAGAAAATGGGATTTGAGTACGGAGCTAGATACGATGTAACACTAGAAAACGGGAAGAGATTACAATGGACAAGCCAACAGCGGACCTACTGCCCACAGCTCTAGGGGTGGAGCCAGCACAGCACCCTTCATCTTGAGGGCTGGCCCGTGGATTGTGCATAGAGGGAATGGGGATAGCAGGGAGAGTTTTGTTGGGGGGGTTGGATGTCTTACCTTGCCTTACGATGGCTCCGGAGGTATTCTACTCCAACCAAAAGTGTGATCACTGATTATATGGTGTATTCGATAATTATATCGTGTGATTAATGAGTATTTGGTGTGATCGCTGAGTGTACCGTGTGTGGTCTCTGCTTGTATGCTGTGATCACTGCGTACATGTTATGACCACTGAATATCTAGTGTGATTACTGAAGGAGACGGTGCTATCACTAATAGCCAGAGATTAGGTGATGATAGAATGGAGGAGGAAGCTTATGTCAGGCAACATGATAACGATGAATGAAAGTAATTAATCAAACAGCTTTATTTAAAGTTAAGCTTTACGTGGGAAAAAGAATAATAAGCTATGAAATGAAAATCTCCTGTCTTGACCATTTAAGTGGCCACTATCAGCCCGTTGTAAGTGTCCATTACTGACCATTGCACGTGGACACTACTGACGGTTGCAAGAGGCCACTGTGTTTCAGTATGTTCAGAATTATACAAGACGGTTCCACTGTATTCTCAGGGCAACAAGCGAAGGGAAAGATAAAAACCAGACATCAACATCTCACTGTACGAACGGAGAGACAGACGGAGAAACAAACCAAATATGCAGTTTAGAAAGACTATACAATCGAAGAGACAGGCAGGAGAAAGACGGAGAGACTTTTGGAACAGATTGGCAGAATCGCATAACTCAATAAAGGAAAGAGAAATGGGGAGCGACAGGGAACATGCAAGGAAAGATTGAGGGAGACAAGGGAGACAGCAAGTTTGTCAACAACTGAAGGTATACGTGGGACGAGCGGCGATGGCGTCTCCTGGGGTTGCGTAGTGAACATAATTTTTTTCACTAACTCTTTTCTCAAGTGATTATACTCAGTTCATACACCCATCTTAAGTTCTACCATACCACAGCTATCATAAACAAACACCCTAGGTATCTGAAAGTACGTTTATCATGTTAAAAACCGTTGTTAAACCTACTACAGGTATATCTGTAGCAAGAGGAACTCGATAAACAAGAAAGATATATGAAGAAAAGCAAAGGGAGAAGTAAAATAGTTTCAGAGGGACGATTATTGTAGTAGCTAAGGGCTCTTGTTATTGATGGTAAGGCCAAATACTTGGTTAAATTCTTGAACAGGACAATTCGACCCTCAACTACGGCGGTGCGACCCCAAGGGTCGCCCCAAAGCGTTCAAGGGCCGTATCCTCGTGTCGAATGGTTTAAAATCAAAAAGATTTAAAAGCTGGCAGGGAAAGGTAATGAAAACCCCAGAGAATATAAACCACGCGATAGGGTGATACGCATATCAAAGTCAGTCAGACGACAAACGTAAAGAAAATACTCACAATTTTCTTCAGATTTGTACTGAACTGCTGAATGGCCATGAAGCTATAATGCCTAACTCGGGAGGATGAGGTGGGTGAACACGACTGCTTGATGGTAATCTTTATATTTTCGATAGATAATGAAGGTAATACGAGAGGAGGTGTCTCAGGGAGTGTAGGGATACCCTGTGGTCAGTGTGGGGATACTGTGCAAACTTATATGTGCATTACAAGTGTAGATAGCGGAGTTTTAAATGCAGGAGGAAAGACGTAAAAAACCGTGGAATGAAATCAGCAAAAATACCCCACAGGTAAAGATGTCGGTCCACTCCTGGGGGGAAGTGTAGTTATATGGTTATTGCTTTACAGAAAACAAGGTGATCAAATATTGGATAATCTTAGAAAAATGAACCAGGTCACTCCCTATGCACCTGGGAAGAAAGATTTGTGTGAGGCGAGGAATATTTCTATCACGCAAATGACAAAGTTATATCAAAAGGCCAAAGTTACACTCCTTAAGTTACGGTGCAATACTCAAGGGGCTCAAGTTACTTTACAGAGGGGATTCTGTTGTGGGTAGTGAGACGCTGGTGCAGGAAATACCGGCTTGATGCAGCTTAGTTTCAGCTGTGTTTTGAGCGTCTAACAGAATAAAGAGAACATCAAGTTATCTAGTGTTAAGACTGCAGCAACATAGGAGTGTGTTACTTCTGCGTTGAGTGTTTCACATCTCACCAGTGTTGGAAGGTTTTAGATGACACAGTCGGGGGAGTGGAAATGTAACAAAACTGGTTTGGATTTTAGTGACAGAATATAACAACAATACTGACATGATGACTTAGATAGGATTAGAACCACAGGATACCGTCAGCATTTTGAATTAGAATATAAAAGTTGAACACAAATGGTGAGAGAAGAAAGGGGTTTGTGTCTGGAAGCAAGGTATACCTGTAAACATTGTACCTTTCTTCTGAAGTAAGTCCTCGAGTCACGGTGGTACCATCTGACCTTTAAGGCAAAGCCATCTTAACCAGGGGTCGTACCCTTGTGCTCATGGGTCGTACCATCATGGACAAGGGGTTGTTGCTCCTACTTACATACGATGTATTTTCCTGGTATCTGAGCTAAGATAAAGGTGTTCGATGGTTCTACCAACTCTATAGATCATATGTCTAGAGACGTTATAAGAAAAATGGGAACCGTATATTTTCTAAACGTCTACCAGGAATATTTTCCCGGGATTTGGATCAATGCTTAATGCAATCATGCGTGGTTCCTTGATGGTAGATGCTGTCATGCGAACTGTTGCCTTATACAGTTCCTGTGACATACACACGCAGCTTTGCCTACTGGAGGTGGTTTCGTTGGATGAATGTGACAACCTTCAACCCTGACAACATTTCAATTAAACCAGACAAAAAAAAAAAAAATAAAGGCTAACTTCCTTACCCTGAAGGGAAGATAACACATGTTATAGATACTTGATTTCAACAGATTTTGCTCAGAAAGTACAGCAGCAACACAAGTATTCTGGCTTCTCAAAGTTCGAGGCTAATGACTATATGGGAGAGACAGGAGTCAGCCTCAACACCCACACACATACCCCGGCTTACTTCAAGAGTTAAAAACACCCTGCGGGTCTGTTGTCTGCACTCATCACGCGGGTTCTAGTCTGATTACAAGAAAAAACAAATCAGAAAACGGATATAGTGTGGAGGATGTGACAGGGGAGGAGGAGCTATTCTATGTCGAGGAAGATCACAAATGTGTCTGTGTGAGAAGGGAGGACCTCCCACACCTTCCGGCTCCACCACAGGAAAGAAATACACAGAGTGGTATGTACCGCACCACCACTCACAAGGCCAAACGTGTAGGCTGGGCTACTTTTCTTTGGGTTTCAGAGATCTTATCCTTTTGACCCAAATCTGGTACATTTCAGGGATCGAGAACAAGCCACGTCTTAATAACTGGTGGAGTAATGTGGCAGAAGCCAAGCGATCGCTCTACCCCTGAACAGTTAGAAGTACTGACGCAGTAAACAGCCACAGATTACAAAGGCCGGCATACAACAGGTACCTGAATAATAAAGCAACAGCTCTCTGAGTGCCTCATGAAAATGTGCTCCGCCTGGCTGGATAACGAGCAGATAAAATCTTTTATTCCAAATGATGCTTTTTGAAGTTTGTTTACATTCTCCTAATATGAAATTCCTTCTGGAGCTGTAGCAATGAATGATGGGAGAAGTTGACGTAGGGCCTCGAAAAATTATAAAGAGAAATATATCAAAAATACTCATCCCTTTAAAAATAATGTATACGTCGTGGACTGAAACCTTTAGTTTCAGAGGAATCTATAAGAGACTGAAGGAATCACCACACAAGATTACAGCAGAAAGAAATGTTGAGGGAGGATCACCAGCAGCGATGGGGACGGCTGGGAACAACCCCGACAGCCGGTGCCCAAGGCGCAGCCCACTAAAAAGTAGTCCGACGATGATATCCTCCCCGGCTGGCGGCCGCCTCCAGATTAAGAACTTCAAATATTTGCTGAGCACTTTTAAGAGAGGACGGAGGAATGACGGCCCAGATATCAGGAGGCTGTGAGAGGAAGGGAGGGAGGTAGGCAGCCTCCCTGCTCCGACGGTGGGAGGCGGAGGGGAGGCTCGAGGTGTGGTGTGTGGGGGTCGTGTCAGATGGTCCTACAGCAGGAGACTCAAGTGCGAGTGTGACACACGTCGGCAGAACCTGGAGGATGCACTCCTGATGAGATGCGTGAAGAATAAAGACAGAGTAAAGACAATGAGAAATACCTCCTGAAGATTATGATGATGATGAACCTCAGGAATTCTCATGTAATGTGTACAAATTAAAAAGAAAAAAATGGAAGTCGGGCGAGTCACAGACTTTATGTACATGAGTCGACAGTTGATAAAGATATATGTAGGTCAAAGTCGTAACACATATTGTACAGGTTTGAAAGTTTTACACAGTAAGTCAGTAAATATACCATACTGACAACAAAGAAATATTTTTGATAAGCCATCACAATGTAATCTACGACGAAAACTTTTACGGGCCAAGATGGTAGACATTGGACGTGTTCAAATATTACCCTCTGCTCTCCCATGAATGACTACTGCAACTTGTCCACCACTCTGAACTACTCTGACGTCGTTTATTCTCTTCTTAACTTTTCTGTCGAGTGTTCCATGACATCGAAGCTCACTGCCCGGCATTCCATGACGTCAAGCTTTGCTGCCTGGTGTTCTGTGACATCAAACCTTGCTGCTCAAGAGCATCCTCTCTCGGCGGCGGAGGCGGTATGTTGCTAATTTGCTAGACAGTGTGGTGGTGGTGGTGGCGGTGTCATCAATGTAATCCACGCTGCGAAGGTTACAATGTCCAACAGGACATAAATATCTTATCAACTTAATTCTCTAGAGTGGGCTGGAGTCCCGGGTCATGTTCTTTTTAATGAGATTGTTGGTCTAGGTGTTCTGATAACAGATGACAAACTTCATTCTACTCTCACTATTGTCACTAGAGATATCCTCAATAATGATCGGTCGAGGTACCCGCTCAGCAGCTTGTGAACACGAGGGATCTGGATGCCGAAGTATGAGTTGATTGCTACACCATCGTCACGCTCCTTAGCGTGAAGTCAAAGTACTTCTTGATCTCAGTTTCGACGTAGAAGGTAACATAAAGTGCCTTGATGACTGACACCTCCCTTGTCACGGCCCCTGTCAACACCACTGTCACATCCATTCTAATCACCCCACCCCGTCCCCCCGCCAAATACCTCCCTTGAGACGTCCCTCGCCACACGCTTCTCGTGCCACCGTCCCTGACGCACTTCTCCCCTTGTTATCACCCCAGCTAACACTTCCGCCACAACTGCCCTGTTATCGTCCCCATTACCGCCCCCGTCACCACACCTGTCCCACACTTCTCCTGTCACCATCAGTCGCTACCCCCAGCATACACCATCCATGTCATCACCACCCATGTCACTTCGCATGCCACTTCCCCTGCCAACATCCCCACCACTACCTCTGTCACTTCCCCCGTCACCTCCCATGCCACTTCCCCCGTCACCACCATCAATTCGTGTGTTACCGCACGTGGCACACATCTTCCCCCGTCGGAATCTGTAAATAAGCCAGCCCAGGATTTTTCCCAACAGTCTGTGTAAGAGCAGCAAGCTATCAGGGTCCAGTCTTTTGATGCAGCCAGTCTACAGTCAGCCATTACTCCCCAGTCTGCTGCCCACACATGCTATAGAGGGAGGGGGTGACTTTCCTGCCCCTGCCTCTCACTCTTGTCTCAACACTCTGCTGGTTGGTCCCTATCCAGGGAAGATTGCCTAATCTCTTGAGCACGATGGTGCGATTTTTGAGCACGACGGTACGACCCTTGGGTGTGTGGGCCTGGCTTTTCAACTGATCCTTATGGGTCACTCTTTTCCACCTTCCTGGGAACGCCCTGCTCAGAACACCAGGTCGGCATTGAAATCAAATATAAATATTTGTTAAAAGTCCTTCGTTTATATTCGGCTAAAAGCATCATCTTCCACCGCCATAAATCAACAATTATCCTCTTCACCTGCAATGTGTTGCTACTTATACTTTGCGGTACGTAAACACATACGTGTTCCTGGAATCCTTTTGCAAATGGCTACACAGCGAGTGTGTCGCCTTCGGCAGGCTTGGATCATTATCAACGAGTGGAAAGGAACATATATTCTCCTGGGGGACCCTCTCGCTCCTATCGAGTCCACATTTCCCTGGGAACTCTGTTCTCTACCTACACTCAGAAATAATCGATGTGAATGACCGTCACATTAAGATATGTCATCACACCAAGAGTCAACAGGTGCCGTAATAATAATAATAACAATAATAATAATAATAATAAAAATAAAAATAATAATAATAATAAAAATAATAATAATAATAATAATAATAATAATAATAATAATAATAATAATAATAA
>JAYMFT010099549.1:0-13799 GCA_038088735.1 Panulirus argus
TATACTGGAAAAAAAATCGCGGGCCCACGCACTTCCATGTGACCTCTGACCTTAGGTAACCCTCCCCCCCCAACTCCCAATGTGAAACAGCAAAATAGAATTAACTTTGAACAGGTTTTAGTATTTTCTCTTATTGAAAAGTATTCTGTTTATTCTTTTACGAAAACTTTTTTATTTAGATGATATCAAAGGTATTTTGGGAACAAAAATCCTGAAAGGGCTTTTACCCACTAGCTGGAAACAATGTTCTCCAAAGATATATTGTACGTATATTTGGGATACATTTTTTCGCAGTTTCTCCTTTACAGTTGGGGAATGTCATCATTCCTTCATTTTGAGAGACACTGTAGAAACTAAGGCGAAACTTTGGCTAAAATAGAGGAAGACGTAGGGAGAGGCAAGCAAAGGCAGCCTTATTTTCCAAGCTCCATTCTTGTACGACCTAACACACAAAAAGTCAAACTTTAGTGAATAATTACCGTTTTGCTCGAACCTTGATAAATGCATAAAGCAACGTAATGAATTTATACCAATACCTCTTACTTAAAATTTTCGTGTACAAGACAGGAAGAGAAATAATAACTTATCAACATTTTGACAGTTAAATCAAAGAAAACTGGGAATTAGTAGGGGGAACTGAACAAAACTATTGACCGACTTGAGGGTCACTACAAAATAGTAGTACAGTAAAATTCTTAACAGAGACTGTCTTGAGATGCCCAAACCCCCCCCCCCTTTTTTTTTTTTTACTGTGAATGCTTTAAAAGGATTTTATGGGGCAGGGCCTCTGAGGGGGGGATACATTATATCCGGGAATTTCCTGGCATCTCTGAAAATGCAGGAAATCAAGAGAGCGCTCCATTCCTGCCCGCTTTCATCCTCCATACCCTTTTTGGCCTTACAGCTCATGGCATAAAACCGTAGTGAATAAAAACAAGATGACTAATAGAGAAGGGAAGGGAGACCGAAAGGAACTTTGTTCCTCCTGATAAAATTCCTCTCAGGGGCCCTGTATACGGGGTCAAGAGGTCAGACAATCCCAAGCCCCTCCCCCCCCAAAAAAAAAGTGATATATCTTCAGCATTTACTTCTTATAGGACTGAAACAAAGCACTGCATAGCAGAAACACTTTTCCACAAGCCCCAGCAGAATATATCTCTGATTTAACCCGTCTCCACTGAGGTCAGTCATCAAAATGATTATGGGGAAATTTTTTTTTGTAGACATTTCAACCAGTGTTCACAAAATTTGGCACAAAATTATCATTATGTGGCCCATCCAATGTTTATAGCAAATACGATGGTGAGTGATGGTGAGCATGTTGATAAATATGATGTTGAATATGATGGTGAGTGCCACCCCACGTGATGGTGAGTGCTAGTGTACATGGTGGTGATTGATAGTGATCACGATGGTGAATTATGATGGTCATAATTGAGATTGATGGTGAACATGATGGTGAGTACCACTGAAGTAGTTAGTAAGTGAATTTCGTTGTGATTCAACTTGATTGGTAGTGAAGGTAAGTGACAGTAAACATGATGTTGTTAATGAAAATGATATTGAAAATTATGGTAAGTGGTTAGTGAGCAAGTTATTGATAGTGAATATGATGATGAGTAACAATGAACATAGTAGTGAGTGATGGTGAACATGATGGTAAGTGATCGTGAATATGATGGTGAATGATAGCGAATGTTAAAGTGAGTTATAGGAAAGATGATAGTGATGGTAATAGGAATTGATGCAGAACATGATCATGAGTGGCAATGAGCATGGTATTGGTAATGAATATGATGATAAGTGAGGAGTACGATGGTGAGTGATAGTGATTATGTAGGTGAATCATGGTGAAAATGATGGTAAGTGGTGAACATGATGGTGAGTGGTAGTGAGTATAGTGGAGTGATGGTAAGCAATAGATGTGGTAGTGGGATAGTGAACATGATAGCGAATGATAGTGGAATTTTTAGTTGGTAATCCAGCTATCATTTGATGCTGGTACTGTAATGGCAGAAATGTGCCAGAATTTAGTAAATGGCAATTTAAAGTTGGTACAGTCTTTATGATCAGTGTTTCATTCACTGCTTGTCTTGATTAGAGTCTTTAGATTTTTTAAGATGTGTTGCATCATAGACCAGTGTGTCTGTCATACATTGAGGACTTCAAGAATGGTTGAATATTCACATTAATTCATTGACCAAAGTGATATTTGACTGTATTTTCTGCAGACAACAAATATGATATCATAATGAGGGTCTTTTGTTGTATTGACAGTCCACCTGGATGATTTGTACTGCTTCCACTACACTGCCAGCAATGACGACCTGGACAAACGAAGTGGCTGGGACCTCTACACACCTGCAGCCGAGTACCACCGTATGGGCGTACCCTGTGAGGCTTGGGCGCCTACCACCCTCAACCACAACTATGAGGTGAGTAAACACTTTAGACCATGATTATAAGATAAATGTCCATCAAATTTAGCTCCTACCACCTTAATCAGCTGCTGCAAGTGAGGCTCCATCACTCTGGGCTTTGACCACCCTCACTCATAACGATAAGGGGAGTCTCCACTACCCTGGCCCCTACCATACTAAGCCTCCACCTCCCTTACACTCACTGTGAAGTGAGGCTTCACCATCCTGGGCATCAATTACCCTCAGCTTCAGTTATGTGGTTGGTTCTCTTCTGTCTCATTCTTAACAAGGAAGTGACCCCACCATCCTCAGCCACAGTTACGAATTGAGTTCCATTATACTCACCCACAGTTAGGCTGAGATTCCTCTCCATCTTCAACCACAGTTGTTATATAATACCCACCACCTAGGACCCACAATTCTTATAATCACAAATGAGATGTGTTCTGTCTTCCCTGGGCTCTCTTTGTTCTCACACAACAAACTACTAGATGATTTTCATTTCCCCCTTCAACTGCCATGATGCAAGTACCCACCATCTGTTACAAAACTATGAAGTATCTGTAAAATCCCATCTGCCTTGGGCTTTCATCACAGTAGACCCTTGCCATCTTGCCCTTGTCACGCTAGACCCTTACCATCCCTCAGCCTTAACTAAGAGGCAAGTCTCCATCTCTGTAGGCCATCACCACCATTATCCTCATTTACAGGCTGAACCCCTTACTGCCTTAGGGCCTTACTACCACCAACAACCACAGTTATGGTGTAAGTTCACACTGTCCTCAATTACAAGTACTTGAACTCTACCCTGGTCCCTCACCCTCTTCAGCCAGAACTGTGAGGTGAGTTTCCACTATCCTCAGCCATGACTCTGAAGTGGGTCCCTACAACCCTAGTCCATTGTCATCCTTAAGTTCTTACCACCTGTTATCTGTAGCCACTATTTATGAAGTGAATCTTTACTATCTTGAGTACCTACTACCCTCAGCCTTAGCTAAGAGATGACTCCCTACCACCCTGGACCTAACCATCCAAGAGTAGTCTTTATTAGTGGTTTCCTACTACCGTGAACTGTGGTAGTAGGGTAGTGACTATAGTTCTTAATACCCTCAGCTAAATTTTAGTTCCTTACCATCCACAACAGCAAATATGAGATAGATAGCCACTTCCTTAGTCCCCTATGACTTTCAACCACAGTTTTGAAGAATCCTTATTACAATGGTCCCATGCCACTCTCAGCCATGACTATAAGCTGAGTTCCCACCACTTTGATCCCACATTCATGCGATGAGTCCCTAAAAGGAATATCATATCATCAATTCACTGATGTGATTGCAGTGCTGCTGTTTACATCCTAGGTAACATATAGCTTGTGTGGGATTTAACTCGCTAAACTTGGGTCCCCAGCCCCATGAGCTGGCAAAAGAGTGAGGTTGCTTAATGCCCTGCAATGGCTGTGTTACCCTGCTTTCTAAGTCAGTCACCAGATATTCAAAGAAAATGCTAGAATTCTTTGTTCCTGTCCTACATGCAAAGGTAATGCATTATTCTAGTGGCAGACTGAGAAGAATGTACGTTTTTTTTTCTGATCTAATGAAGAGCATAGGTGTTGTAGGAAATGTCAGAGAAAATAGCCAATATGATAGGAGCATATGAAAGTTTAATGTATTACCAGATTATTAGGAACACAGGAACACCATCTGGCCTTTGTCAAAAAACAGCTAGACAGTTTCCTCAAAGTAGAACAAGGCCAGTCAGGTTGTACAGCTTACATTAGATGGAGACTTACAGTATCAAACAGTTTTGTAGAACAGGTTCCTTATCAGGGAGCTTTGATACAGTTTGGTTAGTTTGGGCAGAGACTCTAAAACTAGCATAAGGTATATGTAAAGAGAGATTAATTTGAACTGATAGCTCTTAAGTGAATTGTTGGACTTGAAAACTGAGTCATAAATTGATTTGAGTTGTAACTGATGGTGAGCAGTTTCTTTCATCTTTCTCAGTTTTCTTTTCATTTATTAAGGTGGTAGTCACCACAAGATATTCTCTTAAGTTTTATTTTCATGTATCTCAATGTTAGTCACCACAGGAAGTTGATTTTCAGTCACTATTAGTTTTTGTTGTGTGGAAGTCATTGTTTCAAACTGCAAGGTAAAAACCATAATGCATTATATATTTTCTGTATACAGTATATTCACTCAAATTTGAATTTAGTTTGTGTGTAGCAGTGATAGGTTAGGACTTTTTTCCGCATATTGGGGGGAACCAGTGCATGAATTGTGCCTGACTGTCAGAAGATTTGTGTTTAGATTGGTTTTAGATTGGTTTTCTTATTTATATTTTATAAAGAGACTTTTACTGTAACTGTATATTGTCATATATATTCGTATACAGTATTCTAATATCTCTGTACTGTATTTTATCTTTAAACTTAGATGTATTTTCATATTTTTTTTCAGTAAGAGTTGGATATTCTCCTATATTTCCCTGGAAAAAAGTAGTGTAAGAGAATATTTTCAGTTGTACTTAATATTCATGGTATTTCCTTTGGTTTGCTTCTCTCCATTAGATACAATCCTATGTATAATTCTGAAGATTGTCTTCTCTTCCACAGATATGTGACACCTACCCTCAGGAGCTGTATGTTCCAGCCTCAGCTCCTACCAAAGTTATTCTTAGCAGCTCCAAGTTCCGCAGCAAGGGCCGTTTCCCGGTCCTCTCATACCTGCACAAGAATCAGGTTGGATGTAGTCTCAGAGTACTCTTGCAGCGTCAAATTCCATATTTAGAGCTATTATTTAGTATATAGAAGTATGTCAGCTGGCATTTTGTTGTTTACACTGCAAAAGGTGAAAGAAGAGCCAGCAGTCTTTTAAAATATCAGATGGGTATAGTTAGGAAATTCCAACACAGTATGTAAAAATAATTTGTTATGAAATGAAAGATAAGCACTCAGGAGTAACAGAAAATACACAGAAAATTATATCATCATTACTTTTGTGTTGGCCTGGTCCACTACTAATTGAAGGCTGCAGAAGGGTTTGAGTGACAGTTGACAGCATTTAAGTATGTATTTATAAGTACTTAAGATGAGATTTTGCCAACAGGCAGGGGTATTGCTTATTGCTTGCCGCAGGTAGATCTAGAATTAAGAAAAATTAGTTGTGTGAATTACTTGTTGTCAAATGTTATGTGCAAGAAGGAGAGAGTATGTGTTTCTGAAATGAATGTACGTGAGGGTAGAAAGAAAAGACACTGACCTGGACCATAGAGTGGCACTTGATGGCTGTAGAAGTAGTATCTTATTGTGCAGCTTCATTAACATTCTCAGTACCCAGGTTTGTGGCTGTCTACCACTGACTTCTTGAGATTAGAGGGGAAGTGGAAATGATGTCTCTTGCTTTCTGTTTAGCTTTCCTAACACAGTACTTTAATACGTTGGTGGTAAATGATAAGAACATATTTAGAAATATTACACCTTTCATGCTAAAAATCTTTGAAGGAGATTGGCAGGTAAATGTGGGGAGGGTATTGAAGATTTCATTCTTCCTTTATCTTGAACATATTTTCCAACTCTACATTCATTTCATACTGAGACATAGTATTGGTGGTGCATATTATGAATATATTTATTTCTTATTTCTTCAACAGTAGAAATAAGTAGTAAGGACAGTGGAGGTATTTTTTTCTGGAAGTATTCTAGCTCCCTGTTTATCATCTGCTATCAAAGCCCTCTGTTATGTCAGAATTGCATAAAGAGAAAATTAGATGAGGTCACTGGGGACATCTCATATGCAGATCTGAGTTTAGTTGCTGAACTGTAATGCAGGGGTATGCTTTTTATTTGTACTTGTGGGTTGATGGTTAGTTATGGACAGTTTGAAATGGGAGGGGTCTAGTGGTTGCAAAGAAAATAGGTGTTCAGTTTTTATGGTAGCTAGGCAGCTGCTAAATGTTTTGAGTACTCTTTTTTGTGTGATTTGCAACTTTGTTAAATTTGCTTTTGACAAGGTGAATGACTAGGCAGAAAAGGCATGGTTCAGGATGGGGTGGATAAATTATTTGTAGAAGAACCTGAAGGATTCTTTATCTTGTCCAAATCTGGTACCAGTAGATGTTCTGAGGGCATTTAGTGAAAAGGCATGGTTCAGGATGGGGTGGATAAATTATTTGTAGAAGAAACTGAAGGATTCTTTATCTTGTCCAAATCTAGTACCAGTAGATGTTCTGAGGGCATTTAGTGTGTTTATGGCCTTTGTATTGTGTGTGGTAAGGAGTGTCATGTATGTCATAAGTGATGCCCAGAATAGTTGGAGTTTTATTTATTGGTAGGTATACATTGTTACTGGATGCTACAACCTAAATTTTTTTCAGTCACTGGTCAGTCTGAGTGGAGTTGTCAAGTAGGCCTATAGGAGATTTGCACTCTTATGTTATGTAATAGCATGTGAAGCTGTAATACTCTTTCAAGAAGATAGAGATTAGTGATGAAAACCCTTAGGAATCTTACTTTTTGTAACAAAAATGCATTCAGAAATACCCTACATCTTACTATGCCTGACATACCTTTGGAGTACCTCATATGCCTGGCATTAGAACAGTGTAAGTTAAAGGACAGTAAAGCATGTAAACAATGTTTCATCAGTTTGAGTTGCATATCATTTAGAAAATTATGTTTTTGTTGTTTGGAATAACAGTCTAATGGAGGTATTTTCTTGAATATTTGACAATATCCCACACACTGTGTGCAGTGAATACTAGGGATTCTTCTGTTAAAAAGGACTTACTGTATAGTTTCTCTTTCCTCAAACAGAATTTTGTATCCTCTTAATAGGATGGTCTTTTAATGACGTGTTTTTCTTTAGTTAGTGTACTTCATAGTGATATGTAACTGATGATTTGAGCTGTTTTGTAGGTCATTCATGGGTGGATTTTTTTTTTTTTGTAGTATTCATAACTAGATAAGATTTTTCCATTTTTCTTTATGCATGAGATGCACTCATTGGCCTGCCTTTTATTTTCAGGCTGCATTATGTCGGTCATCGCAGCCATTGTCTGGCTTCAGTGCACGATGTGAAGAGGATGAAGAATTATTAGATTGTATCCTTCGGTCCAATGCAAATTCTTCACACATGATCGTCGTTGATACCAGACCAAAGGTTAGTGTTAAAGGGAACAAGTGAAGACATTTTCATTGAACTAGTTAGCAACCGAATTGTCATTTTTTGTTTTGAGAATGATAATTCAGATCTTGCATTCATAGTTTTTGTGTTGTTTGCATAACCTGGCAGACACCTTGGGATTACCTTTTCTGTCATCATCTGTATGTTGTCTGTCTATCTGCTGTCTGTCTGCCTGTAATCTGAAAGGCCTTCCTGGTTTAGTGATAGTGTGTTTGACTTGACTTGCAAGGGTTTGGTCAAACACATCTATTTGTATGATTTGTACAGTTTTCCCAACCTGTAAAGGATTGGACAGCACAAAACTCATAAGCTAAATCTTAATCTTGATATCTTAATTTCTAATTGAAATCTCATAACACTAGTTTGGGTTTTACCGTATTGATTCCCTTTACATAAAATTAATCTGGAACTTAACCTAGCTGTTATCTTGAATTTCTTACTGAACCCATGAGGTTCATGTCAAATACATTTGACTGTGTTCTTTATATAGTTGTTTTCCAGCAACTAAAGAGTTGAATGGCATAAGACCCATAACCCTAGTTTGGATTTTACTTATGTCCCTTGTAGAAAAGATTAGCCAGGAACTTAGTGTGGCTCATAACTTGAAGAAAGTTCCACCTTTGGCCATTAGACTTAATACTGGTCTCCCTCACATATACTGAGGGATACATTCCTAGAAAAAACTCAGTATGAGGGAATTTGTTATGAGCAAATACAGGTTTCCATAGAAAGGGTGGGTGGAGGGCAGTTCCACTCCCAGCTAAAGGCAAAGGCCCCCCTTTTAGTGAAAGTTCTTTATTTTATTAAGTTTTCATACTTATACTAATAACTCTTATAATAATATGATATGAATGAACCTTATAGAAAAGTATTCAGTACTTACCAGTACAAAATCATACCAACAGGTGGAAGTTAGGTAGCAGTCTGGCCTCCCTCCAACACATACATGACTTTTGAGAAGAATAAACCTTTATTTTATACTTATATGGAAGTATGAAAATGATGAAAAAATATCCAAAGTATCTTATATTACTAATATTTATAGTATGATAAATAAAACATAGTGAACAATAAGAGCTAAGATAACTATAGTAAGCAAACAAATGAGGAACATAGGAACTCACCAGCTTATTCATTTGTAAGATTGTGTTTTCCTTAAGCATTCACTTATATGTGAGCAGATGAGGCCATTCTTTTTCTGTTCCTAATGCTGTCTTCCAACTTGGGAAGTGGCGAACAAGCATGAAAAAGTTGAAAATTTTAAGCATGACTGAATGTGATGAAAATTTTTTCAAATACTTGTCAAATTTGTAATGTTGATAGAATTATTTTTTCTTACATATTCGCCATTTCCTGCTTTAGCAAGGTAGCGTTAAGAACAGAGGACTGAGCCTTAAGAGGGAAAATTCTTACCTGGCCCCTCTTCTCTGTTCCTCATTTTGGAAAAGTAAAAACAGGTACGGAGGATTTCCAGCTCCCTGCTCCCTCCCCTTTTAGTCCCCTTTTACGACATGCAAGGAATATGCGGGAAGTATTCTTTCTTCCCTATCCCCAAGGATAAGAATTATAAATAGAACATGAAAAAAAAATAAGAGCTAAGGTGAATACAGTCGACAAAGAAATGGGTGAGATGGGGGTCCACCTGCCCATACATTTGAAAAGAATTAGCATTTCTTTATCCTTGTCTTAAAGTAATGAGAAACTTTAAAAATATGTCAGATTACTAATATTAACAGAGTAATAAGTAAGTTGTGTTTAACAGTTAGGGTTGAATTAACAGCAGTAAGCACAGAAAAGATGGGAATCCTCCCACCTAAACTTGAAAAGTGTAAGGATTTACTTTACACTTGTTTCATAGTAATGCAAAAACATTAACAGCCTGTCAGTGTACTAACATTAATTGAATAATAGATAAAGCATGTTGTAGGATAAGAGAAAAGACAACCACAGTAATCAAAGATTTGAAGGAAGAAAGGAGCCTTCCTGCCAAGGAATCTGAAAAGCTAAGAATTTTTTATGGATGTCTGAAAGTGATGAAGAACCATATTAAGTCTTTCACATTACTAATATTGATAGAATAATGGATTTAACATGTTGAACAATGAAAGCTTAAAACATATTTAGTAAAAAAACATATGAGAAAGGCAGAAGCCATGTGTTGAGCCTGGAAGCCAGATGGTGAGCTTTGGGAAGGCCAGCTACATAGATTCTGCCTTCTTTATTTTTTGATTAGCCATATTAGCTTTCATTGCTCAATACATTTTATTTATTTTTATGTTAATGATAGTGATTTCACACACTTTTAATGTATTTTGATCACTTTCAGAAAAGTGTAGAATATATGTTGATCCTTTTTTAAATATATGGGCAGGAAGACTTGCTCTGCATATTTTTTATATGCTGTATTTACCTTAGCTGGAGTGGGGGGCTGGAAATCCTCCCCTCCAATTTCTGCTTTTCCAAAAAAGGAACAGAGAAGGGGCTAAGTGAGGATTTTCCTTCAAAGGCTCAGTCCTCTGTTCTTAACGCTACCTCGCTAACGCGGGAAAAGGCGAATATGTATGAAAAAGAATAAATAATTTACCTTAGCTCTCATTGTTCAGGATTTTTTGTCTTGGAATATTAGTAGATTAACAGGCTTTTAATATTTTTCATCACGCAGACAAGTGTACAATGAATACTTATTCTTTTCAAATGTATGGAAAGGAGGGCTTACCATCTTCATTTATTTGTTTACTGTAGTTACATTGATTTATATTGTTCACCATGTTTTAATCAGTGTTCTGTTAATATTAGGACTTTGACAAGGATTTTAAGCCTATGCTTGTATGTTCAACTAAGTAAGTGTGAACTTTAACTCAGTGAATGTGCATATTGGTTAGCATAAGGTATATTGTGTTATGCAAATTCAGCATCTGTGAATTTGATATTAAAAGTGAGGCCACTACGGAAGTTTATATTTTTTTCAAGCAACATTTTCAGCCATTCTTACTTCACATCCTATTACTATGTCTGCACAATACATGTGTTATGTAGAACATACCTCTGATCTAATCATTGTCTCTTCCCCATCAAAATTTGCAATACATTCACTTATGCATTATATAGGCATTGCTGCTATAAAGAATGGGAATGAGTGATATTGCAGAGGCTGTGTGTGCCTGATCTATCCCACTGAATTGATGAATGATGATAGATATATAGATAGATAGACAAATAAATAGATATCATTGTGACTATAATGAAATATCGCATTCCTCCATCTTTGCTCCTTTGTCAAATATACATCATGATATTTTTCTTACAGCACTCTGTCATTTTGATGAACATGTTTATGACTCATCTCACTGAAGTCTGCTCATTTTGCCAGGCTTTCCACATTGATTCTTGTTCATTTATTTTTCCTATCTGCTCATCCCTTCATAAATACTACTTCATGCATTCAAACTAGGGTTATTATCTATGCATCTTCCTATTTATATCTTTGATACCCTTCCCATCCAGGAACTCGAATCAAGGGGGTGGCCAAGGCAAGAGAGTCTTCACTTATCCCTCTCCTTACATGCCTCCCTTGCATACACCATTCCATGCATTCTACCATTTCTCTCCCTCCTGTACTCTTCCACTCTATTTCCCCATGTCACAGGTGGTCTTCTAACACTAACCCCTTTAATCGTACTGACATACATTTTCCTTGTAAACTCCCCATCTTACTTTCTTTCCATGTGCCCAAACCTCTTCAAAGTATTATGTTTCACCCACTCTAGCACTCCATAATTTATTCCCATTGCATTCCCTGCCATACCAGATCTCTCATACACCCCTTCATTTCTTTCTTCATTCCATCTAGTTATACTGCATGCTTCTGTGAAGTAGCTCATTTCCACAGCCTGGATTCTTGACCTCTGAGACTCATTCTATGTCCATGTTTCAATTGCATAGGTCAGGGTAGAAGGACTTTGCAGTCCCTTAAATCTTACTTCACTTCCACACTTACACCTCTACCCTTCATTATTCTGTTAAGGCATCCAATGACTCTTCTACCTTTTACTGCTCTCTCCCTTATCTATCCTTTCATATCACCAAACTTACCGAAGAGAGCTCCTAAGTACTTAAATTCTGTCACTTTCTTCCAGTCTTTCTTCCCCCATATCTATAGCATATTTTAGCACACTTTTTTTTCACTCTGATTCCTTTCAGACTCCATTACTTTACTTTTACTTGCATTTATTTTCTAATGCCTATGCTCCCATGCAGCATAAAATGCACAACCTTCTGCAACTCTTCTTCACTCTCAGCAAAAGACACAGTATCATCTGCAAAACAGGCTTGTCACTAGCCACCATATCTCACCACCACACTGCCTAGTGTTGCTTTCACCTCGTCCATATATATGTTAAAAAGCCACAGTGGCACAGCCCTACCTCACACCCACATGCATACCGAAACTCACTTAACTTTCCATCCACTCCTAAACATGCATTTACTACTCTGTATAAGGCTTTCACACCATACATCAGTTGTACAACTACCTCATTTAACCCTAACACATCCCATAAAGCATTCCACTCGACCTTGTCATACACTTTTTCCAGATCCATAAGAGCTGCATACTGCTTCTTACCTTTTGCTGGATACTTTTCCTCAGTCATTTTCACCACAAAAATCTGATCCACACATTAATTACCTTTCCTAAAACCCTCTTGCTTCTCACTTATTCTGCATTTAGTCACTTCCATCACTATCAAATAACACTCTTGCATACAGTTTTTCTGGTACAGTTAACAAAATTATTCCCTTGTTATTCCTATATACATCCTTTGCACCTTTTCTCTTGAAGAAAGGAATAGTAATAGCTTTCACCCAATCCCCAGGCTCTACCTTCTTTTCTCCATGCTGAACTACATATCATATGCATCCACTCTGTCACACTTCCTCCTCCATACTTAACATTTCAGCCATAATCCCATCTACTCTAGATGCCTTTCTTACCTTTCACCTCATTATTTCCCCTTTTCCTCCCTTCTTGCTATAGGCCCTGTACATGTATCCTTTTCCTTCCACCCCCTCATACCCATGCATGTAATGACTGCTACCTCACCTTCTCCCACATTCATCAGTTCTTTAAAATACTCTTTCCATCTTCCTTTCACTTCCTCTTTTTGATGCAGCAATTCCCCTTCCTTACTTATTATATTAACATTTCTACTCTTACATCCACATCTTTCCTTTTTCACTTTCTCCCGGAACAGTTTCTTATTTTACCTAAACTTTTCACTCATCTTTCTTCCAAAATCTTCATCTACTCTTTCTTTGCATTCCTCTTTCAGCTTACACATGTTGTATTCTTCCTCCTCCTTTGCTAAACTTCCACTGGTACATTCTTTTCAAGCAATCTAACATATGCCTTTTTCTCCTCTTCCACAGCATTTCTAATCTCATCTGTCCTCCATGCATTACCCTTTTTATTCATATATCTCATGACCTTGTATCTAAACACTAATTCTGCAACTTTTAACAATCTTTCTCTAAACATTTTAAACACCTCATTCACAAATGACTGCATCCCTGCATATTTTGCACTTTACTTTAATCATTTGGTCACTCCTCTTTCATACTCCTCCTTGCATTCTTTTTGATTCATCTCTCACTTGTTAGCACTTTTACCTCTACTTTACTCTTTACCTTGACTCCTTCCTGATCCTTCTCCTCACAAGAACTGCAAAATGGTCAGAGTCTCCAAAGAATCCTCTCACAACTCTCAGCATCGAGCACAGCATTCTTAACCTTTCAACCACTGCCACATTGTCGGTCAAACCCTTCCATCATTTCTCATCCATACATATCTGTGAATCATCCTTTGCTGAAAAAAGGTGTTTGCAAGATTAAATCCTTTTCAGCCAATATCCTCAAGATAACTTTCATTCTAATTTACTCCAGGCACTCCCCATTTACCAGCTATCTATCCAATTTCATCACATCCTGCCTTTGCATTCATATCACCCATTACAACCATGTTTTACTCCTCAAAACCGTTTATACAATCATTCAAATTTCTCTAGAAATGCTTCATTTCATCTTTACCTCATACATTCTTCATATCCACAGGCACACATACACATTAGGGTGTGTCAATTTTCATAACATGCAAAAAATCAAATTTGGTAGTGAAATTAATGTGCCTTTTTACTCCCAA
>JAYMFT010099560.1:0-13799 GCA_038088735.1 Panulirus argus
CTCTCTCTCTCTCTCTCTCTCTCTCTCTCTCTCTCTCTCTCTCTCTCTCTCTCTCTCTCTCTCTCTCTCCCCTCCTCAATCGGCATAAATGTACTCCATTTGTCTCTGCGTCCCAAGAAAGCCCTAAACCGTGCCAGAGAGCAGGACTCTGAATAACAGTTTGGAAATGACTTCTATTTGCATATGTTTTATTCTATATGGAATTCTACGCTCATACTCTATACTTTTTAGCTCCATGTTCCTGACTCTAACTTGCAGTACCATTGTCAATATTCCTGAGGTGAGGTTTACGATATTCGATTTCATTATGGACGTAAACGTTGTAAGTCTGCAATTGAAAATTCTCATGGTCTGTGTGAAGAGTCATTTGCATACGAAAAAGATCTTCAAAGAAAATTGCATTAACAATATATTCGTGTCTGAAAACTTCTTTGGAGACTCAGGGATTCAAACGAATATTTACAGAAATGAAAATAATTTACTTGTCGCAACACAATGTAGTTTGGGTTCCCGCCGTGAAGCACGGGGACCTGACTTCACTAGACGATGTAAGAGAGTTTAAAATGTGAGGAAGTCATAGTAAGCGTCATCCTTCAGGGTCACACTGATACCTGTCACAGCGATGCCTGCTACACTTATGCCTGTCACATTGATGCTTGCAATACTGATGCCTTACACACCAATTGCACATGCAGTTATGCATGACAGAATCTTGTGTCTCATAACTGTTGCCTTTTACAATGACGTCACTCTCACTTTTGACCGTTCCAGTAATGCTTGTCTGCTGTTGCCTGTCATACTGATGCCTGACACACTGTTGCCCGTCAGAACATTGCCTGTCACGCTGACATCTGCCAAACTGATGCTAGCCACATAGAGTTCATTGACACATTCTTGAAGATACAGTTGCTGCAAGAGTGAAGTTTCTGTATCATGGAGTGTAAAGAAACTTGTAAATCTTGAATAACTTCTGTACTTAGTTACAGTCTAAAGAACGGAGACACTGTCTACAGGCGTAATTGGACCATATCATTTTTTTAGTGCAGTCAAGGAAAATATTAGTGGACTGTTTATGAAAATTTGAAATAACTTTTTACGGTGCATATTTTGAGTTTCCTGGAGAACAACTATCAGAATCACTTTCAGATATTAAGGAAAGCTTGAATAGCGTTAAAATTTCTTTTTTATGGTCTCCCTTTCCCCATTCCTTCTCCCTCTTTCATGACACTCACGTCTGATTCTCTGTCTGTGTCTGTATGATTACATCTACTTCAATCTATTTCAGTTTTGCTATGCCCATGTCAGTGTCCATGTGTGTTTTCAAATGTAAAGGTCTTTCCACACACATACTCGTCTGTACACAGAATCATTCTATCTTTATAGGACAAATCAAATGCCACTTGTCTAAGAGATATTTCTGACCCATGACAGCCGGGCGTCCTGCCTCTTCCTATCCTGATCTCGTGCGGCTGCCGGGAGGGACCTTGAGTCTGACAATGGAGCACTGTATCTGCCCCTTAGCTTGTGTGGCCTGGGGCTTACCGGCCGGCAGGCTCACACACATCCTCTCAACAACCTAACATGAACTTTGAGAAAGTGGTCAAGTTGTACAACTGACCCCGTGACCCCTCCTGGGCCGCCTGTGTTGACGTAGCCATCATCGCGCGAGCCGTGACGTCACTAAGCCAACCCAGGATCGTGACCAGGCTCTTCGTGGGAGGAATGCTGGCCGCTTGGCCCCATGTTGACCGGCCACGGATTTTTGTCTCGCCCGGCAGAGATAGAAGGACGGCGTGTGTTGTGTTTGATGGGCTGCGTCTGTTTGACTTTGTTCTGCTCAAGTTGATAGTTTTTTGTGTGTGTCCGATGTGAACCTTTGGTCGCTGCTTCGGTCCAAACTTGTCGATGACGCTGGGATCAAGAAGGATAATGTTGGTGACTGTGTTCATGGGGATTCATAGTGAGGTTTTAGCCGTCGAGTGGGAGTCACATCGCCGAGATGTTATTACATTATTATTAGGAAATCACGAGAGAGTGTTATCTAGCGAGACTTTATTATTCTAGTTCAGTTAAGGTTTACTTCTGGTCACGACAGTGCTCTTTGCTTCACGATGATGATGCAATAAACATGGTGGAAACTGCTTGACTTTCTAATAATCATTAGCAGGAAATGTTTTGCGGTTTTCCATCATGGGTTTTGGAATATATTGTAAGATAATAATAAAAAGAATTTCACCAATAATGTATTTGATCAACGTAATGATAAAGAGCTTGTCAGTAATGGGGAGCTGAGAACTGATATGAATATCTACATTGATAACTGTAGATCTATTTTCTAGTTATCATTCTTTACCATATTCCTTTGATTTCTGCGGCAGAATTTTCAGTACTATTGAACGTCTCCAGGTATCTGACGGCCTGCTGTTTATGACAGACCTGGAGCACACTACAGTGCCTTCTACAGATCATCTTTACTTGCGGAAATTTTCACACGAGGGATTGCAACACAAGAATCTCTGGAATGAAACTGGCAGTTGAGGAATCATCAGGAAGTGACGCCGCAAGAAAGAACAGTGTCTACCATCAATGTTATAACAAAGTCAAACAAGAGAAAGGTCATCCATGATGAACGGTGTCAGATCATTAAGATAAATCACGTATTTACCGGAGGATTCAATACTAGAGACAAGGATATGGCGTCTGCCTATGACATGAAATGTTACTTCCCCTTCAGGTGTTGAAACCACGGGCCTAAGAGGGTTCGCTAGCGTATCATGAGATCTGTAAGTTGTATAGGACGCATTAGATTCGCCAAGTCACGAGACGAACTATCATTATAGGAGAGATGGTACAAGATTAGGAAGAGATGATTAGTAATCCCATTTGAGCTAAGAGAAAACAAAGGGCAAGTGAACACTGAAAAAAATTAAGATTGCAGGAAACTCACGAAGCATTGCCTCCCTTCCGGGTAAGGGGAAAGGACAATAATGATAAAGAAAAAATAAGTAATGAGGTAAAGTGATAAACAAACACCAGAAAACACCAGCACAAGAGAGCAGCATCCACTACAAAATAGCATCTTCACAGAATATTAACCTTTATATCTTTAAGGGTAATCTCTGGTCGATCTTGTCGTGTTCAACACATGAAAACTATGTGATATACATGAAAGGTTTGGGTGGAGTACAGTATGACCCTTAATTCTAATGAGTTGAAGTCCGTTTTTGACCTTCAAGTACGTTATCATCAAGATTAACATCTCTTTAGTGCTCTCAGAAATATCAGGACTATTTGATTATAGCAGTGGGCTCATTACTCAAGTTTATCGCTGTAGTTGATGATTCTAAACTAGTTATATTATTTCACCAGTGAAATTCATCTCATAGCTATATGTTTAAAAGTAAGAGAGTTCAGAAACAAATGACTACAGCTATAGGGCTGTGACCATGAAGAATTTGGCGATATTCTTACCAGGCATAGAGGCATACATGGTACTTCCCCATGACTTTAAACCCTGGAATCCAACTAGTTTAACGTTTCGTCACAAACAATGCACAATATGCTGAAATTTCTTTGGTTTCCTCAACTTCCGAATCATCTTTATAATAGTGAGTTTTTTGTGGATATTGACTTAAAGTAAGCATCTCATAAGGAGAGCACCATCTGTACGATTCTCACGCCTAAAAAGGAACGTTCGTGAAATCACTATACCTAAATGATATATAGAACACTGTCTTAAACCCACAAGGCTCGGATTCCTCTTTGGAGATATAAGCTGAGAATAACACTCAAGTTGAGTAATGTCATAAGAGTTTGAGTCATATGGAGGCATGTGCTGGCCTGGCGAACATTGTCAGGGTTGTTATCCATACTTTCAAGGTATCATAATTTGTATATGACTTCACAGTTCTCACCAGATGGCAGACCAGACTGCATTGCTTTGTCTAAGCGTCCAGGTGTTATATGTAAAATCTGCGAATGGTGTGCAGCAATAAGTAGTGGTCTGGAACTAAGCTATGCCCAACAAACGATCGGTAATTAAGTAATGTAGAGAACTTTTTGAGCGAGGTGCGCCAGGGAGCGGCCGGGACCCTGTCTTTTGCCGTATGCAAATTAGGTGCTGGCGCCTGTTGCGCTGACGGTGAGGCGGGCGAGTGACACTGTGTCAGGCACCGGCTCTTTACTTGTGTTTGTACGAGGCAGCTACCGCCAACATGGTGGCCGTGTGTGTGTGTGTGTATGTGTGTGTGTGTGTTAACGTGGCAGTAATATCTCCCGCGTTGCTAGTGACACACCATCGCACACCTTCCACCTTTTGCCGTGACCTCGGCAGGCCGTGCTCCTCACACCCTGGCGCTGGCGGCTTCACATGACTCTGATAACATCCACGATGTGGGGAGGAAGGAAAGTGATTACCCGAGTGGTGGTGCCAACCAACCAACTCTTCGCTGCCGCCGAGTGTACCCAGTGGTAACAACAGCTTTAAACGTCGTGCATGTTGACAACTGAGGCATTTAGGCTGCCACTGCGGTTGTCTGAGGCACTCATCATACATCAGTTGTGTTGTATGGGAAACATCATGCACCAGAGAGGTATTGAGTCTAACCTGTCCATCACTGCCTGTTCTCGACAACCACTCAATCACGCCCCATTCCATTTATACTAAAGATCTCTATAATCTTAAGTGATGTGAGGCAACGTTATAGTCACGAGGTGAAGACGAGAGCTGCCTGGGATGTGATGCTGACACACTGAAGATAAGTCCCCACTGGCGGCTCGTGTCGCCGAGACGGTTGTGTTGGTTCGTTGGGTCCAGTAGCGTGTCGGGTAACGGGGTCTTAGATGGATGTTCCCATTCTTCCTCGGTCAGTAACTATGTATTCATGCGCGTACCATCGTTTATCATGCGTTCTTCATCTAAATTTGTGTATCTACCCATGACAGTTTCGAGGATAATGTTCTGTGTTTTGTCTCAAACTTTGAGTCGTTCAAAACGTCATCCTATTAATAACTTTATAATCAGCCAAGCATTTCCAGGGCAAGTAAAATTGCAGAAGCCCTTAGCATATAACTTAAACATAACAAAAAGCTGATAAAAGAGAGAAAGTTTCTAAAGGATGACAGACCTTCAGCAGATTGGATGGAGTTTCACTGAAAAATAACAAAAGTTTCCTTGTCACAGTATTTGAAAAAGAGTTGTCTGATTTCGCATACAAACAACAACAAAAAAGACTCTTTTGACAAAACAATGTCTGAGATAAAATTGTTTGGCTTTTCCTTTCCTGTTTGGATACAGCATACAAAAAAAGCCATTGTTCTGTACCTTGGTGGAAAATATTCCTACCTTTTCACTGTTGATTCGTGCTGTTCGTGTAAATATTTTACCCTTGAGAGGTCACCGCTCAGGAGGTTAAATAAAGGTCACCAAAGAGTGCGTAGTAAAGCAACTGCAAGTGTACGCTGTTTCTTCAGTCAATAAGCACTACACAGCCTTTTACTGAGGAAGTTTTTTGAGAATAAATGATGATGCTAGTAATAGGAAATCGCCGAATGAGCGAAGCTGCTTCTTCAGTAGACAAAAGACCTGAAAACCTGTCTTTTGGAGTGAAGATCTCACTCGAAGTTCACTCGAAATGTTGTTGTCTGAGGGGCATGCCTCATTAAGACGAAATTCCTGAAAAATGTCGATTGAATTCCTTTTTAGCGTGAGCGACCATCACTAAGAAGGGGCTGCAAGTGCAAGGTGTCGTATCCAACACACACATTACTACACATGAAAATGGATGTTTACACTTGACATGTGAAATTAAGGTTCAGACCAAATTCTCACTTGAATGCTGCCTGTCTGTTTGTAGACTTGAGAGATGAGGAGAGATTTTTGAGTTGCGGACACAAAATGGGGAATTGTACCCTCCCCTCCTCCCTTCCTCAACCCACACGTAGAACTTCCAGAATCTGACATTTTGTTACAAAATCTAAAGTAGTACGAGAGCGAGAAATTTATAAATCCTATCTTCATTTTCATCTTCTATGTTCATTAACCGAATTTTAGTTAGTTTTCGTTACCTATGATTGCGGTTTGAATATTCAGACTCTTTTAATTTATAATTTCTTGCTAATGTCTTTTATACCAAAGTACACATAAGCCTGTGAAACAAACTTTTACGTTATAAGACAATTTCCTTCTCCCATAACAACGACTTGTTTTCCTTACTTGGCTCGTGAATTGCTGTCACCAGGCAGGTTCCGCTGGATACAGAAGTTCACTATGTATCAGACCATTCCTGCACGCAAACCTTAACTCTTCTAACGTATTACTGACAGGAATATTCATTTTCTAAATCCAAATTTCTCAATCTGTCATATGATCGTTGCGCTGAGTGAACTTTTCCTGGGTGTCATCTGTGTGGACGGATCAAGCGTATGAATTTGCACGTATTTCTTGACATAGTTCAACACACACGCCCGCACGCAGGCACACACACACACACACACACACACATAGAATCACAGAGGAAAAACCAAAAAACTGCACAAAACTGAAACGCAGCCAAAGATACACACATACGAATGTAAATAATATACAAACACATATATTCTCAAACAAACAACGACAACAAAAAGTAGGTAAAGGAATATTCATATCGCTAAACGCGAAGTGGAAGGTCGGTTTGATATTCTCAGAAAATGATGTGGCTTTGCTCCCAGTGCTTTTTAAACACTACCTACAGTACCTACAATACTAACCTTCTACATCGGCAAAATACTATATTGCGACTCGCCTCAGCCCACACAGCTCATGGTACCACCCTCTATAGAAATAAACTGTAGCCCTCGACCAGTGTGGCGTGGCAGTCATAATTTGTACAGGCGGACCTCAGGGAATTATACGTTTCACATGACCATGTACTATGTCATCAGAGGTGAGATTCGATCCTTGTAACTAGAGTTTACTTGACGAGATTTACAGCCAAGGAACACTCTACTGACTCCAGGTTATTGTGTGGCTTTTTATGAATGACTGAAAATTCAGTTGTTAACAATACAGACTAATACTATTTTGAGGTGTACGATCATATTCGTAAAAGACTGCCTTTAACCCCTGAACACTGCCTTATAAGCTCCAGTCACTTAGAGTATGCAAACTAAGACGCATATATTAGTAGTATTTTAAATGTCCGAGGGTAAATATTAAATTATATATAAATGAAATTACTAGGTAATTTCTGTCGTATGATATTCGATGACCATTTGGACCATCTGTTGGTGAAGCATGGGTCGGGTAGTGAACTTGAGTGAGACCTTTAAGGGAGAGATAAAAGATAACATACAAACATTTATATTTTTATATATGCATGTGTATATATGCATGAAAACATGTATATGCAGAGATTATCTGTCGTACACACACACACACACACATATATACATATATATATATATATATATATATATATATATATATATATATATATATAAAAGCCATGTATATCATTAGAAGACTATGATGAATATAAATTCCTCTAACAGTGAGACGCTGATCTCCTGCAGTTTCAGGTGTGGAGAACCCAGCCACACCGTCCGCATCCTCAACGAAGGAAGATCTGAGGACCTCGCTTTCGTTTGACTGTTGCAAAATTGCCCGAATCATTGGTGTGAAACGTGTCAGTTTCGCTTCAAGAAGTTTTTCAGAGGAAGGAGAGAAGAAGGAAAGCGATAACGAAGAGAGGAAGGTACAAGTGATAGGAAATAATAATATACAGTGAAAAGATATATAGCAGCATTAGGATATTTTGGAATCCGACAATATGTGGTGGAATACATTAACAAGGAGACCTGTGGTGTATATGTAGCGTGCTACTGTTTGTCGGAAGAAGGCAACCCCTTAGGTCTGCCATGGTTGTGCCTTAGAGGAAGATTAAGGTCAGGCAATCCACTTGCAGTAGAAGGTTCAGTAATAACCTGACTATCTCGCCTAGAGTTTCGGTCTTATTGAGGTGACAAGCCATCCATGACGCCATACACCCGTGTGTGTGTAACTGACACACAGATGAAACAAACGCTTAAAGATTTTGTTTGCTAATAATAGCAGGGGAAACTGCCTCATCAGGTCTGTGATGGGTCTTGAATCAGGAGATATAGGAAGATTTCTTAGTAAATGTTTTGGGAAATGGTTTCCTTTGGCATATCTCTGAAAGTACGTTCCTCGTCCTGCAAATGTTCAGCCACCCTTTCTTCTTGAAGGAGTTCTTTACGCCATCGGCAATGAATGAGCAGTCTTGCTCTTGTCACTGGTTGCCTAAAGTAATACATGCTCCTTTATTAAGATAATTCACATGAGTAAATTTGCCTATGTGGTTCAGTTATTCTGTATCATGCAGAAGTATATATTTCTCCTGCATGATGAAATATAACAACCGAAAACCCCTTGAATACGTCGCCTTTAATACCGGGCCACAATAATCATAAAATGTTCGCGCTAACCCTGGAAGCCAACTTTCCACGCAGCCAAAGTGATAATAAAAGATATGAAGGGAGGTTCCAGAACCCAGCAGCCTGGGAGCCTCACCAGCCAGACCCAATTACCGGCGTCAGCACCCGACCGGGAAGGCGGGACCTCTCGCTGAGGATTCACTCTCGCGTATGAGATGAAAGCTACGGGACCCGATCAGAGGGATGGGCTTATGGGCACTCTCTCCACGGGTTTACGGGAGGATTACATGACCTTCGTCGGGAGCACCCTGGCGCAGCCGTGTTAGGCGGGGCTGACGGTGATATAGAAGCACACAGCAGAGAGTTGATTAGAGAGGGTAGGAGGTTACCAGCCTGGGGGGAGAGAGAGAGAGAGAGAGAGAGAGAGAGAGAGAGAGAGAGAGAGAGAGAGAGAGGGAAGTTTATGATTAAGGTCAGAAGTTTAATGGCAAAGGCCAAGAAGATACTAAGTAGATGATAATTTTGAATTGCGTCTACAAAACAGTTTTTTTTTTGTATTAGGTAATGATGTGTATTGTTCATTTGATGATATCGTTATGCTCTCTTACTGCATGATTTATTTATTACTCACTCTCAACTCCAAGTCTGAAGCACCGAGTTATCTTTTATCTAATTTCCATATCAATATATTTCCTAAGCACCTCTAACAACTGCAGGTGTAGCTTTCTCTACATATCCACACTACCAGTTGTTGCAGTATCAAATGGAGCTCAGAGATACGTATTTCATTTTCTCCCTTACAACCTAGACTCTTACTCGTGAATATAACAGCAACTCTCTTTTCAATAGGTATCAACAAAAATTCCAGTTTCCATGTTTCATGTTCCTATTGAACATATACAAACATGTTTAACAGTTGATATTCCTCAAGATCTTAAAATTAGTATCTTTCTGGTATTTATTTCTCCTACAGTTCATATGCATACGAGAGCATTTACATCTAAATTTCCATAAGGTCTGAGGATGATAAACTGTGATACCTAATACAAAAATCTGCAAATCTCATACATTATACAATGAGCATTGTGATATATAATGCTGTATATGACGAAATGATGCTATATATTCCAAAACGCTGAGAGTTTAGACGATGCAGCATCGAGAGAAATTCAGCTGTTCAATCAGATGATTTTCCCGATCTATAGATGAGCATGAGATATGGATAAGCAGTGCTAACTTTTATCACCTCCTTCACCATCTCAGAGTCCCTCAATGGGGGAGTCGTTATATGCTGGACTGACTTGGTCGTGTCATGCGAGACGACCAGAAGAGGCGGATGCTTGATACCGACCACTGGGTTAAGCATTATCCTACACGTGACTTTGACGAAATATCTGCAGAAAGTGGCGGCCCTGAAATCAGCGCAAACTAATCAGTGCAATTCCAGTGTACGAATAAATATATCTCCAAGATGGCTGAACATTTTTCTCTCACTATCTCACAGTGAATGACCTTTCTCCTTCACCGAGCATTATGACTAAGGCGGATTTGTTTTTCTTCCGGACACAGTGCCATAACGCGGCTGGACTAATTCCCTCCCTCACGCAGCACAATTAACAGGGCTGGGCTAGCTATCTCTCCGTCTCAGGAGGACTGGGATTATGATTCCTTCCTCATACAGCACCAAAAACGGTGCTGGAATGGTCTTTCCTCATTGACGTGACTGCATAACGGAGCAGGGCACATTTTTCCTCACAGGCCACCCCAGCAGGGCTGAGAAGGCACCTGTGGATCATCCTTTACCCATACTGCTCCACAAAAGACTGAAGAACAGCGTAGCCAATGCAATTATAAAATCATACAATCAGTTATCGATTACTTGGCGGTCGTTGGTTATGTTAATGTCGTACAGGTCCATTGGTCCTTTGCTATTCTGATAGCTATCTGATGACCCCGTAATGACCCCGTGACTGAGTGGGATTGCCTGTTTGACCTTGATCATGACTTTGATTGGCTCCCCACGGAGACCAATTTGTACCCTGTCCAGGAGGCGTGGGGGAGGAGATGGCGAGGAGGCTGGGGAGTAGGAAAGACTGGGACCGGAACTGGGGTGGTGGTGGCGATAGTGGTCTTGGTGGGAGGTGACGGTAATGGTGTTTGTCCTGACGACGGTGGTGATGGTGGTCGAGGTCATACCGTAGGGAGGGAGTTAACTAGTGTGGTAATGTCGCTGGTGGATGGTGATGGTGTTTGTGGTGGTGGTGGTGGTGGCAGCGATGGAGGTACTGGTGATAGAGCAGAGAAGGAAGGCTATGGGAGGGAGGAAAGCCACCTGTCAAAGGCTTTTCGGAGGACAAGAGAGAGAGAAGAGAAGTCTAGACTGAAAACAAATCTCGACGGA
Source organism: Panulirus argus (assembly GCA_038088735.1). NCBI lineage: Eukaryota > Metazoa > Arthropoda > Malacostraca > Decapoda > Palinuridae > Panulirus > Panulirus argus. Next base: position 10,835 of record JAYMFT010099560.1, read on the forward strand.
ATAGAGGTATTGAAGATGCAAACTTTACTGACGTGAGGATCGGTAGATAAAGTTCAAGGAAAGTGGGTTACTTTGGGAAGCCATCAGGTGATGGGGAAATATCTACAATATCAGACGTATTGAAATACTAACAATTGCTATTCACTTGAAGTTTCTTTCTTTCTTAAGACATGAAAAAGAAACTGTCACTACAGTAATTACCGTATGTAAAATCAAGATTGTTTGATTGATTGTTTGGTTCCTTGGTTGTTTGAGTTGTTGGCCGTTGGGCTACCAGGGTCATAAAGGCCGTCAACGTCAACTTACAGTCATCATGAGACCTGTCATGTACCTGTTGTCCTTCAGCCATGTGAGCCTCCCAAAACAAGCCACACGATTTTCTTATCAATAAATCATATCCTTAACCGAGGAAGGATATAGATTACCGGCTGTTGTTGTTTCCCCAAACAAAGTGTTTGATTGGACACTGATAGTGTCGCGGTGTTTGACAGATAAGGCCAATAATGTGCTGATAACGGGATGTTAGCGCTCTTGGCTGATAGAGGAACGGATATGGCGCTGATAAGTGGATGTGTAGAGCTATTAAATGGCCACCCATCGTCACCCCAACCAATATGGCAAGCCAACGCGACGGCCGGTAATCAGTCACTGTATCTCACAATCACCCGGTTGATGACCTCGGGTTAATCTTTATGAAGTCTTCCTTTAAGGAAGGATTAATGACTGGCTCTACCGCCAGAGTTTTACTTTGTGAAAGTACGACACTTTGCTTTGGTTTATGAAGGGACGGTTCCCCTTTCTGTTGCTCGAAACAAACTTTTATGATTTTCTGGAAAAATAATTTCACTTTGGTGTGCAACAGATAATCCTAATCCTTGTTTGGATAAAGGATTCTGCTTTTATTATATAGAGAAATTATTTTTCTCTCTTTTATGGACGCATGACTCTACACTCTGTGGTGGAGATGGTATTGTGCTTTGTTTTTTGGGAGAACGATAATCTATACTCTGTTCGATCGAGGAAAATATTTCTCTTAATGAAAAAAAGAACTGCCGGCATCTTTACCAGATAATCTGGAAGAAAGATATATATATGTCTCTATGCTTCGTCTGTGATTCTCTCTACCTGAACATTACCAGCAGGTTCCGAGAATTTCAGGGTTTACTAATTTTCACTAATCCAGATGAAAAGTTAATTTCATGGTGTTAGACTAAGACTGTCTTGTTTTGTTGCTAAATATATTCTTCTTTAATTATTTTTTTGTGTTTTTCCTTTTCTCTTGATTCCTTTTATTACTGTTTCCTGCCTGCGTCGCATCCTGAACACTTTGCCTTTCTTGTTGCCAGGTGTGGTCAAGACATTATCGTAATGAGTATCAGGGAGGAGGCAAACAGGCATCGCTCACCTGGTAGCTCCCGAGTGTCCCCCAGGATGCCACAAACCAGACAACAACTTAATATCTTAACCCCCTGTGTTAGCATATTCCTCACTCCACTGACGTGTTTACAGTTGAGGCTAACAAGGAGGCTACAGAGGTTGGAAGGTGTGACTGGTAGTGTGGGTAACTGTTATGAAGTGTCCCACTAGGAGAGGGAACTCTCAATACAAAGGTCCGAAAGGGATGAAAGAGAACTTGAAACAAGGAGAAAGGTGATGTGATAACGAGAGAGAGAGAGAGAGAGAGAGAGAGAGAGAGAGAGAGAGATTTTCTTGATAGTTAAGATGTCACAAGATGGCTCGTAACGCAGGTGCGACACTCAAGCACTTTTAGGATGACATATACAAAGCACTAGAATAACAAAACCACCTTTAACATTAGATAAAAATACGACCGAATGGAGCTAACACTGTCAATAAATCAAAGAAAATGAAGCAGTTTAAACGGCTGGACCCCCATTGGCTGACGCCACAGGAAGTATGCGATCGTCGACGCTGATTGGACCATGATGAACGAGCTCCTCCGACGATTTACATATATTTTGACACGTGATTGGCCGAGGTTATTTTGGCGGGAAGAACGATAACAAGCGTCGTAGATAGACCTCAGGCAAGAAGGATCGGTAACATGAAAAATAGCGGCAAATTATGAGTGCTGACCTAAGGTGCTCCAGAGCGCGAGGCAGATCATAAGGACAGCGTCCTCGTCCGAGGCATCCATTAATATTCTGCCTATATTAAGATAAGGGTAGTGCGCACGCTGGATGTAGAGGAGGTACTGGACAAGACTTACCCACTCATGACCATAAACGTCTCTCTCAGTGAAGGTATCGCGAATGCATTTGAAGGATTTATGCAGAATATGTATGATGGATATGTTATCTTAAGCTGTGTATGTACGTGTCATGAATCTTCGGGTCATTTCGAACGGGACCGCTCACTGAGTTAAAGATAACTGGGTATCGGCTTCTGGGACGTACAGAGTGAACAAGGAAACTCAATTACTAAAACTTAAGCAGCATCAGAATAAATAAATCATCCGTAAAGAGAAAGTTTCTCGAGTGTTAATCATGCCAGGTTGGGCCATGGGTATGTTATAAATGGCTGAGTTGTGTGGAGTTAAACGTTGATTAATTGTTTTACACACAGGTCTGATTATCCTATTGAGTTATATGATAATATGATGGACCCATGCTGATAATTCAGCAACAAAAGCAATCAGAGGTGGTGGGGATGGAAGGATGCAAAGCGCTGGACATGGTGACTGAAATCACATCATATGATATGTGGGTTATGCGAAACTCTGATAAACCATACGCGTAATATCTAGGTCTTATTGGCTCAAAGTAAGTTACTATCATACTAAGTCGTCAGGTCAAACTGAATCAAAATGGTGTATGGAGGCCCATCAACAAATGCTTAAATACTGACATGGATCGGAAAGTAACTTTACCATATTTTTGTTCCCTCAGGGTCATGGAACGAGTAATGCTACTGAGTCATACTTGATATCACACTCAGTATATAT
>JAYMFT010099571.1:0-13799 GCA_038088735.1 Panulirus argus
CTTGAGCACGAGGGTACGACCCTTGAGCACGAGGGTACGACCCTTGAGCACGAGGGTACGACCCTTGAGCACGAGGGTACGACCCTTGAGCACGAGGGAACGACCCTTGAGCACGGGGATACGACCCTTGAGTACGACGGTACGACCCTCGGGCACAAGGGTACGACCCTTGGACACGACGGTACGACCCTTGGGCACGACGGTACGACCCTTGGGGTTATGATGTCTGTCAGGTCTTGAGGCCAGGCTATCATATACTCCAGGGTCGTACTGTCATACTGCAGGATCTTATCTTCGTCTGCCCAAAGGTCGTACTGCCATCGTGCTCCGAGGTCGTATCATCATGCCCAAAGGTCGTACCCTTGTGCCTAAGGGTCGTGGCTTTGTGTTCCGGTTTAATTAACATCTCTAGACCAGACGTATCCCAGCATCGAGATATCAAGGGTATGTATAATGTGAATTATTCACTTCAACTGTATAATGTTTATTCATTTCGTAGTTACGGAAACATGTAGGCCTTTACCCCACACTGTAATGCTGTAACGCTATCTGTATCCATGATTACAGTAAACAGCAGTATTATATTACAGGTTATTCACATTTGAGTTGTTATATTCTTGTAAGAGACTTGCTGACTCCTGTTATAAGTATAACATGTTTTGTCCACTTTCCTGTGTGAAAAGGTTTTTGCTCCCGTTCATTCCCTTGCAGTTAGATAACTTTTCCCACCAGGAGACAATGTCTGTCCACCTTTAAGGTGAGATAACACTGTCTACTGTCCAGTAAAACAGCCATCCTTTCCCCTGTAGAAGGATTTCAAATTAATCCCCTGAATTAAGATAACTTTATTCTGCTTTAAGATAACGTACCTCAACCCTGCAGTAAGATAACTACTCCGTACAGTGTATAAAGATAACAATCAGCGTTCCAACTGTAAGGTAACAACCGGTAACCCTCTACTGAATTTCCCTGCTTCCCTGACTTCAGTAAGATAACTTGCCGAGTTCACTGCACCAGGATATCTGTTTGTATCCTTCTGGGAGCAGATGAGGACTCCTCGCCCCCTCTTGCTGAAGGATTAACTTTGTATCCTTTGCAGTCAAAATAAATTTATTCTCCCCCCTCTGCAGTGTTGTAACTTTCCTCGAATAAGATCAGATGTGTCTGGCTCTTCCTTTGTGTGTGTGTGTGTGTGTGTGTGTGTGTGTGTGTGTGTGTAATCTCTCTAGTATACCACTGTCTGGCTGACTCTCTTTCCATCATGTACGTCTCGTTATGTCAGGATTCTCTCATGTAACGCTGCTGGACTCTTCCTTATGTATGAGTGTGTCTGGGATTCTCCCTCGTGTATCGTGGTGTGTGGACTATTCCCCATGTGTCAGTGTGTTTATTTACACACTGTCTCTCTATTTCTCTCTCTGTCTCTCATGTATCCATGTGTTTGGACTCGCCCACAGTACCGGCCTCGCAAGAAGGCTCGCCTGATGCCATCTTGTGTGTCATCTCGCGGTGGGTCCCGTACGCCCTCGCCCGGTGCCGCCTCCACCCCACGTCGCAAACGCCGCCCAGCTGTCAAGCTCCTTTCGTCAACCCGTCTCCGCATCACTGTCTCCACGCCGCCCAAAGCCGCCCAGACAACTCCCAAGAGGAAGCGAGGAGGAGGAGGAGACCGCTCGCGCCAGAGTGCCAACCACAGCAGCAAGAAAAACGCGTCGCCTCGTGTGCCAAAGGCCAAGAAGAGCAGTAGCAGCTCAAGAAAGGAGAGTACCAACACCAACGGTAGCAGTAGTAGTAAAATCAAAGGCTTGAAAGGTTCCAGGGGCTCTAGGAATGTGGCAAAGGCCTTCTTCACGCCTCCCACACCTCCGTCTCCTGCCTGCCCTTCCCCGACATCTCCAGAGCCCTCGGTGTTCTTCCTGGACGATGAGTCTCATGGCCACACGCCGCTCCCTACCCCATCCAGTTTCAGCAGCCCTCTCCTAGGCTGCTGCTCTGTCTTGGACACTCCCACGCCCTCCCCAGAGCCGGTCGAGACCACCTCGACCAGAGATGGCCATGATGATCTTGGAGACCTCTCCTACCTGGCTGATATCCTTCAGGTATGTCAGCAGCCCATGAGATGGCCCCTAGCGTAGTAAAGAACAGGTAGTTAAGGGTACACTTTGAAGTGGTCTTAACTCCCTGTAGCCTTGCTTCAGTTAGAAATCATTTTTTTATTCAATAAAAATTCCTTTGTTTTCTCCTTTTTTTATGTGTTTTTGGTTATTTGATCATCAGTTGGAAAGTTTTCACAATCATTTCTGTGAGTTTTAGTTACTTCTTTAGGGACACTTGTACTCTGACTTGAGTATCCATTAATTAACTTTATTATTTACAGTAAGACAGGGGCTGTATTGCATGCCATTCTTTTTTTTCATTTGTGTAATGCAAGCAGTTTCTGTTAATTTTTGTCATGCAAGTGCTGTTTTCATTTCCGTACATGAACAATTATGACTCATGCAAGCATTGTAGTCGTCAGTTTAACTGGCAGTAAATCTCCAGGGCATCCTGTACTGCTCTGGTTTACTAGGAAGAGCTGACCCTAATGTTAAGTGTACAGATAGTCAGTGTGGTGGTAATATCATACAAAACATTCATCACACACCATTCCCCTCTGTCCCTCTCTTTTCCCCTCACCTTCCTGAGTGCTTTTCCAACAAAAGTCTCTCTCCCCACATAACTCTGCATATGAAGTATATAAACAAATTCAGAAACTATTCAGGTTATTCTTTTTATGTTATTGTGTTCTCCATCATACAACACCACATACTGCTCATATTATAGGGACTTCATGTACAGCCTACTTTGGGCTTGTTACACCATCTTCAAGTTCTTTAGCTTTTATGAAATTCCTTTTTAGTATTTTTGACTCCTTACGTGTCTTTACCTATGTACCTCATGAATTTTTTTCATCAGTTCCTCTGAAACTTGTTCCACTTTGTAAGTATTTTTTACCCACCAGCCTTCTCATGTCATCTCCAGTTGCTTAAGTGTCCAAACTGTCTCCTAATTGTTCCTTTCTTCAACCTGTTAGTCATATCTCTCCCTACTGACTTCCTCCTCATTCTTCTCAGATCTACATATCTTATGTTTTCTTGTGTTCATATACCTCTCCAAGCTTTTCCATGTTCTTATACTTTCTTTTATGTTATACTCCTACTCCTTCAACTGTCATTAACCATCAGAAATTGGATTTAACTTTTCTCCTAAGTGTCTAACATTCCTTCTCCCTCCTCTTCTCTCCACCAGATGTCGCCAGAGTTCCCTGTAGACTTGGACCTCAGTCCAGAGTTGGACCTGGAGTCCTGCTCATCCTCCACCACCACTTCGGCCTCAGGTTCTCACTTTGAGTTTTCTTGCACGCCTGATGTTGCTGACGCCCTTTGTGACGTTGGCCTGACAGTATCAGACTGGCTGGACCCGTCTCTCAACAGCCTCATCTGTTCCTAAGTCAGCACTGTCACATGTGTGAGAATTACTTAATAGAGATGGAAGGAAGAGCAGGCAGAACAGACTCATTGTGAATTGAGGGTTTTATGAAAGTCAGTTGAGATGCTGTATAAGAAAACTGATCTAATTGAGAAGATTTTTGGTCTGTGTAGAGTGTAGGAGTAGGAAGAATATATATTCAAATTCATTAAAGTTTATCATTCTTAAGGCTAAGCTCAAAGATGTTCTTGGCATATGGTTTAGATGATTATGATAGACGTTGCTTTTGGAACATTACTCGGATAAGACTCGCTCTTATTAGATCATTTAGATCGTGCACACCATATTCCGTACAGAAATGTTCATAGGTGGATGGTTGAAACCTGATTATTTTCATGATACCATTACAACTGTATCCATCCACAAAGTGTCAAGTCAGATCAAGAAAGGTGGTCTTTTGGTTTATATGAATGCCACATGATATAGATAAGTGTTGAAAATATATGCTTTCATAGACAACTCTGTTTACGCAGTTTTGGCAACATAAAGTCATCAAGCTGTTTAAGCAGTTGTCAAGCAGCGATTGACTCAGCTGAAGATTAGTAGTCAAGAATATTTTTTTTATTAAATGCACTGTAACATTTACAAAACACATTTAGACATATAAGTGCCCTTCTCTCTATCTCTCTGTGTATGTATATATGAACCCCTGATGTGGGGCACCTGTTGCTTTTAGGCTGTGCTGATGGACTTTAGAGTGAGAAGTTCTTTGCTGAGACTGTACTCCTTTTCATCCGTGGATGATAATGCAGCCTTGTCGAAGGTGCCTTTTCACTTGTGGAGTAACTAACCACAAGCAGGCGGAGTCCAGTAATACATACATACATGCATACATAATTACCAAACACCAATTTGTAATTTCTTCACTTGCACCACCTGCACATAAGTTGTACGTACTATCAGAGGTGGAGCTAATGGTACTAAGGGTTTACATATTAGATAGGGGATCATTTAACTTAAACTTTCTATTTGAATCAATATCACTTCACATGTACTACAGATTTAAAAGTGTGAGTAAACTACTTCCAGTGCATTTACAGATTTTAATGAAATTATAGTTTTTCTTTCACTGTCTTCAAGATATCATATCATTGGTACATAAGACATTGTACAATTGTTGTCTCTGTAAGAAACAATTGAGTCAAAGAACTGTGTTCTTAGGGATTTATTTGAAAATTGGGTTTTTTTCAGATTTTACTATTAAGTGTTTGCAAGCACCAATATCTTTTTGAGGTATTATTAGTGGCAGGGAAGGGCAGCATACCATTGCTGAATTACATTAATCTGAAATGACGCCAGACTATTTGATTGATTGGTGTTCCAAACCTTTCTTCATGGATTGATGATGGCTATGTTATTGTTATTCCATTATGATGCTTCCAGTTTTACTGCCTGTTGTGAGCCATAATCACAAGACTTGTCAAGTCAGTTGATGCACTCACATTATTGGCATGATATGCCTTGGAGGTATTGTGAGTGATTTCACTTTGTCTATGCACACCGACACAGGTCCAACACTCGTGTGAGATTTGACATCACTGATGGATAGTGTTGTAAGAGTTTCGACTTGATGGTTAGACTGATGGACTTTTCTTGAGCATGTTTTTAGGCTGTGAGTCCTTCTTTGAGTTTGTTTAGACTACAAGAACCTCATCTGATAGTTTTACTAAAGTACAAGGCCATTCTTGAGTGTGTCATTTCAGTACAGTACTCTTTCTTAACTGTACTACTTGAGTATAAGGCTCATTAATGAGTTTTGCCACAGAGCTTAAGGCCTTTTTTGTAAGTTAACTATGAAAATTGTTTTCGTAAACATGAAGATAAACATTGGGATTTGTGTTCTTGAAGTTCTGTAAACATATTTGTCTATGAGGCAGTGATAAAGAAAGTCTTTTGAGACTTTTTTGTCTCTAATCCGTTGATGTGCAAGTGCCCTGGAAGAGAAGGTAAGTTTTTCATATAGCTGACCAAATTATGAATCTTGTGTATGAAGTACTTGCAGTTGATATATATATACAACATTAGTGATTATGGCTGATGTTGCAAGATCTGTTTTCTTATACACATTTTAGGTGGAAAATGACCATTGAGGTATATGATACTGAAGATGGATTTGCTCTTTGTTGCTATTTGAAACTGGGCCCAAATGATATCATATTTAAGAGGCCCATTGTCCCATATCTTGTGTAACCCTAATATATATGTATTTAGAGGAACATTTTATTACTTTTATATTATCATAGATTATTGTGATGTGTACAGGACCTGTAATGATGTCATAGTAGTGTTTGTTGTTGACCATTTGCCAAGAAAGTGGCAATTATATACAGTATATTGTATCTTAGTCCTTAATCTCTCAATTTACTCCTTTCCCTTACTTATACCCCCTCATTTCCTCTCATCATTTTCCCTAGTCATCATCTTCCTTTTACTGTTTGTAGAATTATAAATACATATTCCATGTACTTCATCAGGTTATTATTGAGTGAAAGGAAAGTATTGCGGGTGTGAAGTGAAGGCTGAAGGATAAACAAGAAATCAAACATCATTAACTCAAATGATGTTAATTCCTGTGTTGAAGCAGTTGTGAAGATAATGAACCACTTTTATGTATGCATTTAAGATCTGAATAAGTGAGGAAATGCAGACTTTGGGTAGATTCATAATTTTGTGGAAAATGATGACAAAAATGTAACTTTGAAAATAAGTATATTGAAACTAAATTTTAAATAGTAAATTAACCTGGAAAATATTGATACCCCATAAAAGTAATGCTTGAGTAAAGTATTGATTATGGACATAAAGAGTGTTGGTTTTGAGAATATGATAAACAGTGAAACAGTGAACAAACAGAACTGATGTGATCCATTGAGAAGAGAATAGTTGTGTAGTATGATACTGAAGACATGAAAATGCAGATGATGCTTCGATAAGAGTGATGGAAAACAATTGCATTAAAAGAAAAATAAGCCACTTTCAGGATGTGAACAGGTAATCAAATGTACTCTGATAATTATTTGTACATTTGTACTTTCAAGTAATTACATACAGTAAGTAAGCATACTGTGCCAAGATATGCAAATATTAGGTGCACGAGATTTATATCACCCAAGGGGATGCAACACCAGAGAGCACAATTTGTCTCAGCTGGTGTGTGAAAGTAGGTGAAAAAGAAAATTAAGTCATATGTTGTGTCAAGGTGTGCAATGTAAAATCAGGTGGTGTCCAAATGCACAAAACAGGTGTTAGCGACTGTGTACACAAACTATAAGAAGAAGGTCGTCCAGATGCATCCATGTGCTGTGTGGGAGATAAAATAATCTCACTTTCCATAAATAGTCACTGCTGCTCATGTAAAACCCAAGTACTGTATCTGACAGTGAAGCTGGTGCCTGAATCATGCAAGCCAAGTGATTGAACCAGTGTACGAATCCATGACCTAACACAGATTAACTGTTGATAACTCAGGTATTTATTATATGAACTTAATTTCTTTATTTTGTGTTTGTGCATGTGTATCAACTGGACATATACTGTATGAGGACAAAGCATCTACAGTTTTAGCTTTGGGATTCTGCACATCATGAAACAATTTATTGAAACAAAAAAATATGCATGATACAATGTGAATCAACTTGTGTAGACTTACTGGAATTGATATAGGAAAGCTAGTTCATAGCATTGTTCAAGAATCTGGATCAATAATCAATGTAGGGAAAATAGATTTATACAAAAGAGAAACTGATGAATCTATATTTTGCAAACTTGAAGACATGCCAAGAACATGCATCTTCGATAGCATTATTAACTCAACTGACATTAGCTTACAATGAGGGTGTTTGCTATACTTTTGCAGTAATAGTTTCAGTTCATTGTGATATTCTGTGTTATAACTTCACAGCTTAGATGGATTGAAATACTGCCCAAAATTTTGAAAATATTGGTCATTTGTTGAGAAAGATGCTCTGTAAGCTTGTGCCACTTGAGGTGTGTTTATGTTATTGGTAATAATTTTTGCCCAGTAAAATGTAAGGTGTTGAAATGAAAATTGTGAAATGATGATCAGGTGGTGAGACAGAGATCTGGAAGGGAATGCTGCATTATCGTTATTGAAAGGGATTAGAAAAAAATTTTCGTAATAAGTGTGAAAACCTTTATTGAAAGCTTCCACAGTGTAGGGAATTAAATAAAAAATATATTACTTCTGAATGTGTGAGTAAATACTAAAGCTATTAAAGCAGTGAAATAGAATGATACAGAGGAAAACCTGAATTGTGCAATGTTTCAGAAGTCATAGGAATTCATTTTTAAAATAATGCTTTAAAAGTTACAATCCTGTTGTTGTGGACATGAATATGATGTTAGGAACATGCTCTCACAAAATGAAGCATCTCATTTGGTTTCCAAACATTATTTGAGTTGAAGATGTTTGGTGTAAGAGAGGGTTATTTTCCCTTGAAGATTCCGAGGTCTGATAGTGAGAGACTTTTGGACAAAGTATTGACCGCAATACTGCTGTCTGGGATCAATAGCTATGGTTGCACCTTATGTTTTCTCTTTGATCAGTGAGACATTTCTTGCTGGCGCTTTAGAAGAATTTGACAAGAATTTGGGAGAATTATGTGAGAGTTTGTAATGACATAAATATTTGTTAGTACTGTGCAAGGGTTTGCTTAAAGTGACATTAAGAGTTACGCAGAATAGCATCAGAACTGTTGAGATGATGCTTGAAATTTTTCATTTTTGCTTGTGAATTTGTTTATATCACCTTTTTTTGTGTGCATTAACTTACACGAGCTTTCTAGATTACATTTTTGTTTTAACTACTTTTTTTTTCATCAAAAGACTACAGGCTTAGGACCACATAAGTTTTACAGCTTCAGTGAGTTTGTCTGAAATACATGAGGATTCCAGTTTGTCATAGCAACAGTTTTCCCAAATAGTGCAAAGTATTCATTGGATTAGAAGGAAAAAGTATGCGCTGCTCTTGAAGCTACATATGTTTAAGGATTATAGTAGAGTTTTTGTGGATATGAAATATTCCATGAACTGAAGTAATCTTCTTAAATAGACACATGAAGGTGTATGAGGAATGAGACAGAATTTCAGCAAATGGGAAAGTACAGTAATACCATTTCCAGCTGTTTAGTATTTAATGGATGGAACATTTAGTAGATTTAGTCAGGTATGTAGAACATTATTCAAGAAAAATTTCATATTCAAGATGGTCCATTGTATGATTATTTTTGGCAGAATTTAGTTATTTAGAAATATCTTGATAATCCAGGTAACAAATCACTGTTCTAGCAAAGTGCGTTAGTTCACATGAAACCTTCGTACTGATAATTGATTTATTCAGAGCTCTTCAAGAATTCATTATTTTGATATGGTTAAAAGCATGTTTTTTTGTTTATATCACATTTAGTTCTTTGATATCTGCATTACTGACAATCAAAAACACTATGTTAAAAGTTCGCTTACTTAACACTGGGTAAAGATCAGATTGTTTGAGTCTCATAGAAATATTCTTTTTTCCAAAAAGTTTTTGATATTTGAAAACCTACTTGCCATTATATTATATCTGAATCATTAACAAGGAATGCATTTTATTAACAGATAATTTAAAATGTTTTTTTTTTTGCCCAGAGCAAGTGCTTGAAAGCTGTATGTATGAAAAAAGGCTTAATTACTTGGGTAAGGAAATGCTTAAAAGCAGTTTGAAAACTATATACCTAAAAGTACCAAAAATGAAGTAGGTAAAAGAATTTGCAGTTATGTAAAGTACCTATACAAGCAGAGATTTGTTTATACAAGAGATCAAGTTCCTGATTTTGCATGGACATAAAAATCTGAAAGTAATTTACTGTACTAGATATTTCACAAATTAGATGATTAGGAAGTTACCTTTAAGATCTTGAACATATGGATGTCTAAAATTCCATGAATTAATAATTATGAAAATTACACTCATACAGAAATATGTATACATCTATTCTGTTTTTTGAAAGTTAAGCTATCCATCCATATATACATATATATTGATGAAAAGAGAAACAGATTCGTGCTAAGACTGTATACTGTATGTGGCTGTTGTGTATTATGAATGTCATCATGTGTAATTTCTGTATAGTAAGTATATGATTTGCTCTACACTTACATCATCAGAAATGTTACATTAATCAAATAAAATGAGCACTTTGTACTCATAAATTCCAACATGCAGACTACAATTGTGGTAATTGATGCTTTTGTGATAGCTAATTTTAATTGCTTTAGTAATTTGTAATGCTTTGAAGATGTTTCCTAACTTTTCTACAATACAAAAGGGTGAAGTATGATTAGTGAAAAAAGAATACATTTATGAAATTGGTGCTAAGCTACTATTAATGATTTTTTTTATTGGAATTGATAAATTAATACAGTAATAGTCATTTTGAATAGTCTGTGATGAGTGACTTCAGTAAGCTGTCATCCAAGATTTAGTAAGATCCTGATTTTAGAGATGCCAACACATTTTGAGTGAACTTGCTTCTTTTATGGTTTCTTTCATAGTCCAGCTTTTATAAGTAGACCACTACTCAGTTTTAGAAACAGTACAATTGATAATAGTTTACATAACTCTGCTCAATAAGCTTTTATTGAGAATATATTGATAAATTCTAAGAACAGGCCCATAGTGGCTGAAATCAGCCTCAGAGGTGCTGAGATCACTCCAGCTATGCTAAGTTTACAGCAAAAGGTGCTACAATAACATCTATAGGTACTAAGATCACATTTTAAAAAGTGATCACACCTGAAGGTGCTGAAATAATACAAGAATATGATGAGATCATACCCAGAGGTCCCAAGATCAAAACAGATACCCTAGGGTTACACCAAAAGCTGTTGAGACACCATCCTTAGGTCAGGGATCACAATTAAGGTTGTCATGGCCATTTCCGTAGGTGCTGAGATTAAAACTCAAATGAGATCAGACCCAAGGGTCATGAAATTATATCATGAGGTGCTGAAATCTCATCTACCCTTAACTATTGTTTAAACTTTGTTTAATAAAGCATGAGTAAGAATATGTTATTTGCCAGGAAGGGATTTTAAGAGGTCAGAGCTGCATTTATGACTGCTTACACAGTGAAAGGCATATAGGCAAAAGACAGAAAAAACTATAATTAAATACCTTTCTCCTAAGAAACAAAAAAAAATTTCCAAATACTTTCATTATTACTGCTTATATATGATACAACAGTCGAGAATGAGCAGAGCATTACTGGTATTAGTTCCAGTCACTCAGTATAACACCTTGTGATGTAGCTAGTTAGAGAATGTTAACTGTCTGATAAAATGTTTTAACCTATTTAGAGCTGGTATTGTGAGTTGATTTTAAAAATGTTAAGTTCTAACAATTTAGAAATTTTTATATGGTCATATAGTACTTATGAATAAAAAGTAAATGTTTGCTTACTTATATAACATAGTTCTTCTACGTGCTTGAACATAGCTCGTTAACCATGATGTCTTCTCAATTTTTAAGCTTTTGTCTGTTAAGTTGTAATCAGATTTATTCACTTGTGTGTAATCATATCTATCTTTTTAACAAGTGTCAGAATTGTAATTGAAATTCAATCCCTTTCCCTGAGTATTTCATGAATCATTTAATTGGGAGATCATGTTTTATAGAGGGACATATGGATAGAAAGAGATTCAGTAAACATATGCTTTGGAGATGATTTTGATATGAACCCTCTTCAGAATGAGAGGCAGCTTAATGAGAGATAAAAGTTCATACTTCTTTAGCTAACTGCCAGACATATGTAGTTTTCTCATATCACTGGATTGTAAGCAGCACAAGCATTATTATATTTTATTTTTGATATATCAAAACCTGTAAAGTCAGTTTTATTATTTTGATTTAATCATCAAGGGTGCTTTTACCTCACTAGCTGTTTGGCAGAGTATGTCTATATAAAATTGTTTGAAATGCTACTACAGTACTTACAGACAGGTTATTGAAGATGACTTAGCCTATAATCATCTACATGCTGATCTATGAAAGCTAAGCAGGTGATATTATAATTCAAACTTCTAAGTTGTAATGCATGATGATGAAGCAATAAACCCCACCAAAAGCTTTTAATTCATCTACTTCTACAGTGCTTGGGATGACAGTAGTAGAACTGAAGAACATCAGTCACTTGTATGATCTTACAGTGAGTGATAGTGTCAGAACACATTTTACAGGTGTTCAAGAAAAGACGTGTGTTTGTGTAACTTTGTAGAACAGTTTGATACTCACCTCCATAATTCTCCCCTCAGGGACCCTTGTTTGACTCAGTGTTGTACTATTTTTTTTTTAAACTCGGTGAATCTCCATAACTTAATGTTTTAGGACTGGAATTATTAAATGTGTCCTCAAAGATTTCCAATTGTAATCCCTCTCTATTTAGATTCTTTTCATACCCGCAGACAGCTTTCTAGGCTAATGTACTAACGTATCCAGAATATCTGGTTGATATAAGGTATAGGTATTGATTTGTGGTAAAATGATAATAGTTTGCATTGGTGATAAGGTATTCAGTTGATAAAAATTCCCATAACATACACTGAAATGAAGTAATGACAGCTCAGAATGCTTGCAGACAGCGACAGTGTAATGTCATTCCTCTGCTGTTGAGAGTTATTCGTGAATTACAGAACTTGGTAAGTGACCAAATATCACAACCTGGCACAACAGCAATAGCATAATGCATAGGTTTGTAATTGGCCCCCCAAACTGCACATGATGTTAGCTACATATAGCCTTAGTCTATTCCTGTAGATCCCCTATGCCATGATACTCTGTTGCCAAACTACCATAATATAAGAAGGCTTAAATGCCATTATTAGTACTTTGTTCACTTTAATGCCCCCATGAAATGGTACTGTTGTCTTGCAGATGATTAAAGATGGTTTATAGTTAGGTTTTACTTCATATTTACAATGGAATGGATTGCCCTTGCCTCTATCTCTTCAGCTGTCAAGTAGTTTATATTCATTGAGCATCTTAGCTATTTTAGAACCAATTGAAGTTATTCCTAGAAAAGTAGTAGTTCAGTAAAATGTTCTTGACATTATATGAGGATGTGCTTGTTCTAGGAGAACAGTACCATTGTATAATTTTCCCATAGATTTTTCACACTTTTAGAGGCTTACCATGTAGTCAGATGAACAAGTTTTGAGCACGTAAGACAGTTAATGCATTAGGTATGTAAGCATTTGAACAATATAGAGTAGTGCTACAGAGCTCACAATTGTTTCACATTCACGTGACTGAATTTGATTTTTATAGTTTGTCTGTTAAGATGATTAGCACTGAAATTATTCTTAGTTTGAACTCATTACAGGAATTTTTCTTTTCAATTAAATGCACAACAGTGTGTCAGATAAATACAAGAACCATAAGTTTAGGTGCAGTTGATGTTTAAGGGTGGCACTTTATATATCAGAATTTTAAGTCAAACTTTTGCTCAGATCATAGCACTTCTTGTTCATTATTGAGAGGGAGAGATATTTCTTTTCCCAGTTTCTATTCTAGCCACATAATTTTACACCCACCCTCAAAGTGATTATGGTTTGAAGAAGACAGAAAATGAAGGTTTGAGTGAGTGCAAAAAGATTGATTTCATGCAAATACAAGAAAATTATTTTTCGATTAGATCAGGGAAGGTTTTTAGATTTGTATGCATTCTCAACAAAATTGCAGCTCTAATACTCCAGAAACAAAATAGAGCCCCTACAGCTGAATTTTAATGTTGAATGTTTTCAGAACAGCTGAAATGTTCAATCCTAAAGAGTGCACACCATTTTGATGATTAGTGATGAGTGTCTCCCAAGTTTTTATGCCATGCACTTGCCTCTTTCGTTGGGTAATGGCATATTTGCCTATAGCATGATCATACAAGTTCTTAGATGCATCTAAACCAAACTTGAAAACTTATCTAACCTAAATGAGCCACATTTGTTTTTACAGTAATATGATTTTTTTTTTGCATTGATAACCTTGCAGTATGTGAATGGATATAAAGTTTCTTTAGGACCAGTTTAGAAAAAGGCAGAAGAAATGTGCTCCCCTCTTGTTAAATAGTAAAAGCAGTCCTATGAACCTCTGTATGAAATTTCAGCTCAGAAACTCTGGTGTTAAAGTGATGCCCATACAATTTAAGTATAAGAATATTTTATATGTAATCATTAATGAAAATTGCTATTACGTCAGCTGTAGAAATTTAATCACCACAGTT
>JAYMFT010099582.1:0-13799 GCA_038088735.1 Panulirus argus
TGTGTGTGTGTGTATGTATGCATGTATGTATGTGTTTACAAGTAACGGGGTCTTCAGCTATTTTCCGCCTGGCACACAACAACCAGTAGTCAATATTTCATCATTCATCACTGTCAGGCACATAGGTCAGTGAATACCAAATAGCGCTTAGAGCAATGCGTACTGCCACAGTACGTACAATGTCCACGGTCAATCCTCGAGTGGCCGGACACCACACAGAAACTGTGGGAAGCAGCAGCCAGACGACAGCCTTGGGTCCAAATCTTGAGGGCGGGAACACATGCAGATAGCTCACGAATATATTCATGCCTTCAAAATTTAACTATAACACAGCTCTCTTGATTATTGACACCATCTCTTTCGCTCTCCTCTGGACCTTCTCTATTAGTTCTTTATCCCTCTTTCAGTGCACTGAACAGACTGAAGAACCATACCTTAGTTTTCACCTACTACTGGATATCAACAGTGTGCCGATAGTTTTCTTATCTGCGTACTTGAATGCAATACTGGAATATTCCAGTTTTTTCCAGTACATTTCCCCTAAAGCGAACTCTGGCAGCAGGTTAGGCACAATGTCGACTCCCTAGTCCCTTTCGCACACACATTCCTGCAGCTTATTTCCTTCTACAGAATATTCGTTTCAAGGCATTCTTTCACTGTGTCCCATCCTTGTTACCATGCATTTACATCAGCTATGTATAAGAGGTATGTGTGTGTGTGTGTGTGTGTGTGTGTGTGTGTGTGTGCGTCTGTCTGTCTGTCTGTCTGTCTGTTTCTGTGTGTGTCTGTGTGTGTGTCTGTGTGTCTGTGTCTGTGTGTCTGTGTCTGTGTGTCTCTGTGTGTATGTGTAAATACGTATATTACTCACGAAACTATATCATGGTTGAATGAGGCTCGTAATTACGTTTTACAGGCGAAAGACTTCCAGGGTTTAAAGAGGAGATGTCATTACTCACTGCAGGTTTTGTTAATACTGGAATTACAACGGGAAGAACGATCGAAGGCGAGGTTAGAGAGAGAGAGAGAGAGAGAGAGAGAGAGAGAGAGAGAGGATGAACCATACTACCGTCCACTACCCCACAGTGCCTCCCATGTTACCTCTCTTGGTACCTCAGGGCACTTACCATTGCTCCAAGGTACCTCCCAGTGCCCCACGGTACCTCTTGCCATCCAACAGTAACGCCTGCTGACCCACAGTACCTCCCACTATCCAAAATGCTTCCCATTACCTCGTATATTACCCACCGTTTCACAGTACCTCCCGCCACCACGCAAGAACTCCCACCACTCCACAGTACCTCCCACTTCCCCCACAGAACCTTCCATCATCTCATATTACCTGCCATTAGCCCACCGTAACTCCTACTACCCAATAGCACCTCCCACTACCACACCGCACCTTTCACCAGTCTACAGTCTCTACCACCACTCCAAACCATATTTTGCCAGCACAGAGGACCTCCCACAGCCCGACAGCACCTTCCGCCACCTCATATTACCTCCCAGTGCCCTACAACAGCTTCTACTGCCCAACAGTACCTCCCACAACCCCACAGGACTCCTAATGCCCTATGGTATCCCCTTATTTCTTCAGAGTACCTCTTGCAACCCCACAGTATTTCCCACCACCCCAGAGTGTTTCCCACTTCCCCAGAGTACCTCCCTCTCTCCCAAAGTGCCTCTCAATAACCCAATACCCCTCAGTACTTCCCATTTTCCCATAGTACATCCCGCCATGCCACAATATCTCCCACTATCCTAATGCATGTTCTTCTGCCCACTGAACCTCCCATTGCCCCATATTACGTCCCACTGCCCCACAGGACTACTCTCTGCCCCACGGTACCTATCGCTAACCCACATTCCCTCTCAAAATTCCACATGACCTTTCACTGCCTCACAGTGCCTGCTATTCTACCATAGCACCTCCCACTGCCCCACAAGAGCTCGCACCACCTAACGGTACTACTTCTGTCCTAGAGTAGCTCTAACTACCCTGCAGTACCTTTTGGTGCACCACAGTACCTCCCACCTCCATACAGTACCTCAGTAACTCTCAATGCCCCACAGTAACTCCAACCGACCCGCAGTACCTCCTACCATCCCAAAATACCTACCACTACCCCATAGTACCTCCCATTGTCCCACAATAACTTCTACTACTCAATAGTACCCCTAACTTCCTCAGAGTATTTTTTCCACCGTCCCACACTCTCCCCCGCTGCCCCACAGCACCTCTCATTGCTCCAGAGAACTTTTCACCACTCCAAAGTATCTCCCACTACCCTATAGTACGTAAATTGTTCCGTAACAAGTACCACTACCCCACAGTGCCTACCACTGACCCATAAAACTCACCCAGCCCATAAATACCTTCACGACTCAAACTACCTCCCAGAGCCTCAAAGTTCCTCCCACTACACCAAATACAGACTCCTACTACCCTAAATTACTTCCTACTACCTGACAGTACACTCCACTGCCCGACAGTACCTCTCACCACTACAATAGAACTCACATTGCCACATAGTACCTCCCAATGGCCTACAATACTTCCTACTATCTCTCAGAACCTTCCTCTGCCCCACAGTACCTCTCAGTACCTCAGTGTAATTTTCATTGCCGCACGGTACTTCTCACTACTCCACAGTACCTCCCTCTGCCACATAATACTTCCCATTGCCCCACAGTAACTACCGATGCCCAATCATACTCCTACCACCCCACATTACCTTTCACTCTACATAGTATCCTTCAATATTTCACAATATGCCTCACGACCCCACGGTAACTCCCAGTGCCCTAGATTATTTCCCACCATTTCACAGCACCTGCCACTGGTTCACAGTCGCCCCTTATACTTGCTAGTACCTCCTACAACCTCATAGTACCTTTTACCATCTCAGATTACCTCCCAGTACCCCAGATGAACTTCCGCTGCTCGACAGTACCTCCCACTACACCA
This sequence comes from Panulirus argus, assembly GCA_038088735.1. Lineage (NCBI taxonomy): Eukaryota > Metazoa > Arthropoda > Malacostraca > Decapoda > Palinuridae > Panulirus > Panulirus argus. The sequence continues at coordinate 2,966 of JAYMFT010099582.1, forward strand.
AAATTCCTCTTGCTACCCCGAAAAAACCCACAGTACCTTCCACTGTTACAAAATACTTCCCGCTGCCCACAGTGCCTGTCACTGCAACCCCACAGTACCTCCCATTGCCCCACACTACCATCCACTACCCCACAGAGCCTACCACTGCCCCACAGTTCTTCCCACTACCATACAGTACCTCCCACTCCCCTACAGTACCTCACACCGCTCCACAGTACCTTCCGGCGACCCACAGCAAACCCCCACTGCCCCACAAGATGAATGAATAAGCTTAATCATCTACCAAGATGGAGGGTGAGAAGCACTGGGTGGGTAATGACTCCTCTCATGTGTTAAGAGACAAGGTGTGACACCTGCCGCTGAGTCACATACGGGACACACCTGCTCATATACATACACACAAACGTACAGTGACAACAGTGATGGAACAGTGAGGATAGTAAACGTAGCAGTGATTATATAATTGATTTATTACACCCGAGGGCAACAAGCCTAGTCTATTCAATACCATAGAATATATATAGAACCATTCGTGTCTCGCAGGGCATGTTGAATACATCCCCCCCCCACACACACAACACATATGTACATATACGTATAACACCCATCCACGCACACAAACATACACACAACACATATGTACATAAACATAGAACACCCATACACACATGCACACACGCACACGCACACATATACAAAGGAACAAAGTATATACAATCAACAGCCACTAAAGTGTGGATGGTGGGCAAAAAGTACATCCAAGTCGTCCGTTTGCAAGTATTTACAGATATGGAGAACGTTCTGCCCCAGTGATAGTCTGTCCTTATGGGGCACTGAAGGCAATAGTGGTCAAGGGTGTTGGCGTTGGGACGGTTGCACAGTTTGCTGGAGTAGTTTTGCGCGTAGCAATGAAACACGTACTTCTCGGAGATGGTGATGGAGTGACAGATGGAGACAAAGAGTCATGGAGACACGAGTTTGTAGGATGAACGTTGCAAAGTGTACAATACAAGTATGTCGCTGAGCACACTAGGATTAAAGTGACTGGTACACCATCTAATTTTCTCGCACTGTGCTATGGAAATAGATAGTATATACATGGTATACAGACTGGAAAAAGTGATCAGGTTATGCTCGAGTTTCATCTCGTGGTATACCAGGTCGTTAAGAAGAACAGAGATGAAATCAGACTCAGAGGTGATATAATCGTGAAAACGATACTGGTGAATTTCGATGGAGTCCAGTAGTCAGGACCCAGTCCATTGTGGTGCAAGGTTCTGTAAAAGTAACGTGGAAGGAGCAGGCACATAGGGTACCTTTGACCTCAAGTAAAGAAAGAAGGTTAAAAAACAGGAAGGTAAGGTGAGGTAAAATATATCAAACAGTGATAGAGTTTAGCAATGTGTTGGAACGATCATAGATGCCGCCCTCCAGGTAGCTAGCATTTATGAAGTACAGCATAAGAGACCGAGGATCATGTAAAGCTGGACAAGGAAGAAGGAGCAAACAAACCTTGAAATCATTATTGTGGACAAGGCAGGAGACAATACAAACATTTCCCATAAATTCAAAAGGAGTAAGCTGTTAGATAAAGAACAGCTAGATAAGGCTAAGGAACTCAGAGTGAAGAATGGCAGAGGATGATATAATGATATGCAAGGAGCTGAATGACAAATTCAAAAGTGTTCTCGAAACGGAAAAAAAGGAAAGCCCCAGCACCAATGAGATGGAATGTGGATGTGGTCTTAGAAACTAATGAAATATCCAGAAAAGACAACTACAATGCTAAAGGGTCTTGACCCATATAAAACTCATGATCCTGATAAAGTTTCTTCATATCTGATAATCATGTGTATAGACAGACCCCTTAAACTGTTGTTCGAGATGTCGTTGGAGGAAGGTAAAGAAACAAGGGCGGGGAAGACCGCAAACGTCACACGCATCTATAACAGAGAAGACCGGGAGGATACGCCAGTCTATAGACCGGTCTCCCTAAGGGCCTTGGTCTGTAGAGTACTAGAAAGGATAATCAGGAAGCAGGTGGACGACTACTGGGAAAGGAGAAACAAATTGAGAGACGCCAAACCTCTTAGTTTTCTGTATAAGGGCAAACCTCCTTTTAGACTAGTGATGGCCGGTTGGATTACTTATGCAAGGACTGTTTGAAATCATTTGACACATTGCCATATGGGAGGCTGATAAAGAAGCTGGTTCCTCAGGCAGGAGTAAGCATGAGACTGTTATACTTCATGTGGACAAAAGAGAATCATCGTTTTAAGGAAGAAAGGACACATGGCAGAGGAGCCTTCTCGATACGGATCGAGATCACTAGTGGAATGCCGCAAGTTTCCCTTCTGGGACTTTTGTTGTTCTTGATCTGTGTGAATGACTCGCTAGAAGGATTGCACGCCCATGTGAATGTGTCTGTGGATGATGCTCAGGTCAAAAGGGAGACAAAAATCGAAGAGGATTGCATCAACTTACAAGGGGACCTAGACAAGCCCCAAAGTTGTTCTGATGCATAGTTGATAAAATTCAACCCGAGTACATAGAAATTAATGACCATGGGTCACAGCGAGACAAGGCCATGATATGAATATTATCTATCTGGATATAAAATACAGGAATCTGTATGCCAGAGGAACGTGGGAGTCGACATTGTCCCTAACCTTTCGCACGAGACTCATATCAAGAAAATAGCATAGGAGACAGACTGTCTGCTGGCAAATATTAGAATAATATTCATTTACAAAGATAAGGAAATATTCGGCAAGGTGTTCATATCCTACATTACGATGCTTCGCAAGTATGGCCACCGCCTTTTATGAAGCGCAAGGAAACTAATAGAGAAGTTCCAGATGAAGGCGAAAAGATGTTGCGAGGATAAAGACGGTCCTGTTACGAGGAGAGGATCGGACCCATGAAATTGTCCGTCTTAGAGGAAAAAAGAGTAAGGGGTGACCTGATCACAACCTTAAAGATCTTAACACGTTTTATGACGTCAGCAACGAGAAACAAAATATAAAATGTAGGGACAGTAAACCAGAGTTCTTAACGTTAACTTAAGCAAGAAACTGCATGAGGGCATCGTCAATGCAAGCAGCATACAAGATAGTTCATGAGATGGGGCCTCGTGAGTGGAGAAATCCCTCCTCGTAATTACAAATAAGTAAGTTACATATACACTGTACTATCAAAGACAAAAATCGTATCGTGACATTGGTGAAAACATATGGTAAATGGCTAACCTTTCGATGTAACACGGCCGTGTGATAGGGCTTTCATTATGTTTCACGAGTTATATTAAATCATCGGACAAGACAGCGACACGACTTTCGTCTTTGATAGTACCTGCCCACTTGGTGGAGCGAAAAATTCTACTTTTAAGCTGACATTTATAAGTGTGATAAAAAGCTGTTACAAAAGCCAAAACAGCCATGATTAAAAGAAACTTTAGGGTTGTCAAATTTTTCCTTTTTTCATTATGGTGAAGAGAGTACCTCTGCTGACTGCACTATCTTGTGTCTCTGAAGATGAACTTCTTCCTCTGATTCTGGCATGAGCAATTGAGCCAAAAGAATTATTGTCCACAGCTACCTGCATGAGAGGATGGTATGAGGTGTTACTCATGGACTAAACATGAATCAAAGACCAGACTGAACAGGAAGAAATCGTCGGACTCGGTTTTAGTTCGACGAACTGTTGTAGAAACTATAGCTTCCAGAACTGAAGACATGTGGAGGATGGCAGCTTTTCCAGTTAGATCTCTTCGCGAGAATCATTTGACGTTACTGAAACCCGATAGAGAAGGAAATGATGCTGAAAACCACAAAACAAAAAACTTCTGCCACCGAAAATAAACTCGAAGGGTTTCATTTCTTTAACGTTTATGCCTGTAAGTGTAAGGATTTACTCAAATTCTTCAGCGAGAATGCTTGAAAAGTTCCCCTCACAGACCGAGCCCTCTTGACAGTTCAATAGATTGCCAGGAAGATGGTGGGAGGAACCATGGATGGCAGTGAAGCCACTGAAGGCACAACAATAACGAGGGGAAAGGAGCGGAGAGAACCGGACTGGATGCTTGCCCTAGGCATCCACTGCAGATGAACAGGAGCAACTGCATGAAGCGATGAAGGCCGTAGTGCACCAGACAGTAATACACTCAGTCAATCGACGGACCTTCCCTCCCGAAGTGCACCACAACCACAGACAGACCTCTCCACTGAGGTAGCTTGAGCCCCAGGCGACGACAAGAACTTATGATCGTCAATGGTGGGTTGGACAGATCTGCTGCAGTGAAGGCGTCAGCCGTTTGACAAGAGTTTGGTGCTGTTACCATCGAAGACCGAATTAATGTCACTGACATAAGCAAGAATACTCGGACCACAGAGAAAGGAAGATCTAAATCAGATATAAAGTCAGCTTTAAGTCATCAGGAATTCATAGTCTGTTCCTAAATGCTCGAAAAGATAAAACATATATACAAATTCTAGAGACATTTGCATATTACTACAGGCGAACGAGCACAAAAGATCATATTTCTCGTATCCAGGAATCAGGGTCCCAGTTCTCCTCTCATGTGACTCCTGCCGGGAGGGTCAGCCGAAAGAGACAGAGAAAATATTGCTCAGTTTTCTCCCTGATAACAATGCTGATATCAGTGCGGTTTATACAGTTGCTTGTGATGGGCCTGTAGTGAACACTGACCTTACTGCTCGAGTCTAGGAAAATCCTCTTGACACGACTCCCAGCGCCTCAGCTTTTGCAACCTCTGGATGGCTCGACCCCAGACCCCCAGTCTTTTTTTGGGCCCACTGGGAGAGCTTTACAAGCTGACTGTCACTCCGCGCTAATGAACAGGAGTTTGTGTCCCACCTGCTGATGCTACACAACCAGTGATTCGGTGCAGATGAGAAGTACTTGTGGCAGCTTTGTCAAGCGATATCAAGCGGTCATTGGCCTTGAGACCTGACTTTGAGAAATCCAGGAAAAATGGCCCACTCGAGGAAGTTCACAGCTATGAACATCATCATCCTTCAACCGCATGTTGGCTTTAAAAGTCCTTCAGCCTCATAACGTGAGTGAGTGCTCAACTGTGGCTCGGGTTCAAGGCTTACCCATCCTGCAGCGATGGGGCGAGACGCCTCCGGTAGACAACAGACAAGCCCCGTTGTCTCTTTGACGAATTGACGCTCATCACTGATCATCTAAATCAGCAAATTGCCAGAACGGCTGTGCTGTCATGCCCTCCGTGGATTGATGGTTACCGTTATGACCATGAGTCAGTACGGGTCCGCCCAGGCTTGGTTTCGAATTGGTTCGAATCCTGGGCGCGGCATTCAGCCCACACCCAACCCATGTGTTCATCCTCTCCTCAGGGCTGGCTGGTCGATAACTGGGTACCTGGCGTAGGTTGGGGGGTGTGTATGCTTTTGTATTCAAACACAGGAGTAAAGACATAGTACATATACACAAGAATAAGAGACAGGGCAACACAAGTGTAAAACTCTCTCCCCGCAACACAATGTAAAACTCCCTCCCCTTGGTTTAGATAGGTAATTACACACACACACACACACACACACTGAAACAGACACAGATACAGACAGACTGACAGACACACGCACATACTATTCACACATATGCTGGATTGACACAGCATCTAAACAGTTAGAGATTACATCCATAATGACTAAATATGCAGTTTCCCTCGGGATATGACTATGATAAATTGTTTACAAACTGAATTTATCATCATAAACTCTTTGTTAATCATCCATTTTTTATCTTCTGACTCGGACGTTGCCAGCGTTGCTATCGATGCAGCTTTAGCGTTCGGCAGCGAGAGATTGGCTGCTAGTGATCACGCTCGAGTAGGGGTCGGGCTGGGGTGCAGTGGGAGTGCTGGAGGGAACCAAGGGCTTGGACAGTGTAGGGGAGGAGCCGCCCCGCCCTTGCGTCCTTCACTCCAGGGCTGCCATGCTCAGATGGTACAGAGAGAGAGAGAGAGAGAGAGAGAGAGAGGGCTCTAATCCCACAACGATACCCTGAGATCCCTTCGTGATGAGGCTACGACACTTGGTTCAGAGTGAACCGCTGTTGTCAAATCGCTTCCCCGCTGTGCTGGATTCAGAATCATATAAACACAGCATGTTATATTCGTTGTTGGGACACAAAGGATTTACGAAAGAAATGAAAAAACAATAAATGAACGAATCATGAAAGGAAGGCCTTTCAAAGAACGAAACATGCATGATGCAAGGCCTTTTAATGGACGAACAAATACCATGGAGTGCCTTTTCATAAGAGCATCACAGCATCGCGAATAAACGTGTCGGATTGCCACATTCAGGCAGGAGCTGAGAGGATTAATGTGTCGCTACGTACGTAGTAATAAATGCAAATAAATGGCATTACTTTTTCATCATTGTTCGTTTTTCCCCAGGAGGGGAACAGGGGCATTAGGGAGACGCGTTCAACACAGGTGACACCAGACAAATGTGTTCACAGTGTGGCATCCAATAAAACCCACAATAAGTCAACGTCCTGCCTGCCAGCACACACACCCCCCCCCGACCACCACCACTCCCCCTGCCCACCAGAGGACCCCCCTCTCCTCCCCCCCCACCCCCCTCAAAGGGTGTCTGTGTTGTCATGGCAACAAACACTAAAGAGAGACGTGAAAGACGCGACCAGCGGCGCCACTTCCGGCTGAACGGTGGCGTCACCGTCCCGTCTGTCTGCTTCCTCCCGGGTTCGTCTCCCTCTGGCCATTCCGCGGCCCTCCAAACCCCCCAACCCCCCCAACCCCTTCCACCGACCACCCCCTGACCAGCAGAGCACCAAACGTCCATTGACATATAACTGAGTCCCCTCCATAGTCTCACCACACTCACCCTGGAGCCCTTACCACAGTCTCACCACATTCACCACGAGGCCCTCACCACAGTCTCACCACATTCACCACTGGGCTCTCACCACAGTGTCACCACACTCACCACGGGGCCCTCACCACAGTCTCACCACATTCACCATGGGGCCCTCACCACAGTCTCACCACACTCACCTTGGTGCCCTCAACACAATTACCACACTCACAGCAGATGTTGCCAGACTGGAAATCACCATGACAGACGTCAGCACCACAGTAGTCGTTAGCACAACAGACGTCACCACAACAGAAGTCTCCACAGGAGACATCACCACGCCATATGTTACCACAGTTATTACCACCACACCTTGAAGTCTCCACAGGAGACATCTCCACAGGGGACGTCACCACAACAGCCCTCGCCATAGCGGACCTCACCATAAAAGACAGAACTACAGCGGATGTCACAGCAGACGTCACCATACCAGACATTGCCCCAGCTGACGTCATCCCTGCCTGTTATATGACGAGATTGGAGACTCGTCCTAGACTTGTGGCGGGTTGGAGGTCCCGGACTCACCTGGGGAGGCTGTTCACCTCCGCCTGCGGCGAGACGCGCACTCAGATGCTTGACTACATGTCGTCCACACTGCCTCCTCCCCCACCTTGACGCCTGTCTGTCCTTCCCTGTCCGTCCGTCTCTCACACTGCCCTATCATCTCTCACCGTTCTCGGTGCGGCTGTCTCCCAGCGTCAGCAATCAGAAGGGAGATAACGAGGTTGACGAGTGTGTGGTGTGACGGTGTCTCTTGCCTTGGCAAGCCTGCCGGCACCCCATGTGTCTCCTCCAGCGGCATCCCCACTCACCCTCCCCGTTCCTGCCGCAGTCTGGCTGGTTACCTTCTCATGGGTAGTGGTTCCTCCCTGGCCTCTTCCTCATGGTCCCTCCCTGGCCTTATCCTAGCAGTTACTCCTTGGTTTGGCCCTGGTGTTATCACCCTAGCCTGGGCCTGGTGGTTCCTTCCTAGTCTGGTCCTGGAGTTCCCTCCCTAGTATAATCCTGGTGGTCTCTCCCTGGCCTGGCCTCGGTGGCCCCTCCCTGGAATAATACAGGTGGTCCCTCCCTGGCTTGGTTCTGGTGCTGATGGTCTCTCCCTGTCCTTACCCTAGTGGTTTCTCTCTGCCTTGTTCCTGGTGGTCCCTCGCTAGCCTGATATTCGTGGTCTCTCCTTAATCCAGCCCTGAAGGGTCCCTTCCTGATTCAGCCCTGATGCTTCTCTTCCTGGCCCAGCTCTGATGGGTTCCTCCCTGACCCAGCTCTGATGAATCTCTCCCTGGTCCAGCCCTGATGGGGAACTCCCTGTTCCAGCTCTGATGGGTCCCCCTTTGGCTGACATATGATGAGTCTCATGTTTGAGTCATAAAATGACAAAATATTATTTGATGTTTCATACATGGAATATCGTAAAGCAATGGATGAAGTACTACATGAAAGACTTGTGTAGAATCAAAGCTTATGGCTTTCTCAGCGCAAGTAGAGAATAGGGAAGCATCTGCCTGGCTTCAGGTTTCTGGGGGAGTTCCACAAGGCTTAGTCCTGGTGACCTAGAGATAGGACTCACCAGATGAATCTCAAAATTTGCCAAGGACACTAAACTGGGAAAAAGCGTCAGCTGAAAGGAAGACTGCCCGAAGAGTCAGAGGGATTTGGGTAAGCCGGCATTGTGGACACAGACATAGCAGACGGATTTCAGTAAAGGCAAACTGATATAAATGACATAAATCTTGAGTACAAAATGCTTGGTAAACCTCTACAGGAAGTTGAAAAATAAAAGTACCGGTGAAGGATTACCAGTAATCAATGCCTCGTTGCATGTAATAAAATCATTTGAGTGTTATGTTTGCTTGAAATGTAAATTACAAAGCAAAATATACGATACTCAAACTTTACAGCGCTCTGATTGGACCTCATTTAGAATACCTCGTAAAAAGACTAGACATTTGAGAGAATCCAAAGAACAACTAAAGTAATTTCTTCACTTAGAAATAAGCCTTACGAGAAAAAAATTCAGATGAAAAAAAAATCTTTTTTTCTAAGAAAGCTCAGAGTCCGAGGTGACCTAACAGAACTGTTTAAGATACTAAATAATTTCGATAGAATATCGTTCGAAAATTTATCTACCTTAGAGACTCACTAACCACATATGATGGTATAAAGATAAAAGTAAGCTGCCATAGTAGTGTGGGCAAAAGTTTTTTCTTTTCCACATATGGAATGATGAATCATTGGAATAAACTACCTCCCGAAGTGGTAAATGCAAAGACTATCAAAATTTTTAGATCGAGGCGAGACAAATATTTCACTAACATATCTCGTGATTAAGGAGCCATATGACCAATAATATCTTTTTTTTCCTTCATAATCTAGCGGAAGAAAACCTTTTCCAGCCCACACTCTCCTATAGAATTTCCTTGGTAGTATCTTACCACTATATTGCATGATATTTTCCTCGTCAGTCTTTTTCTGCGGGTAGTTGAGCCGGGGGGAGAGGTGGGTGGAGAGGTGTCTGCTATTTTGCTACACTGTTTATAACGCTACACCTATATCTCTCCCTGGCCTGTTCCTGGCGGTCTCTCAATTGCTTGATATTCGTGGTCTCTTGGTCCAGCCCTGACGAGTCCCTCCCTGGCCCAGCACTGATGGGCTCCCCGTCTGGCCCAGCCCTCCTGGTCTCCTTCATGTCTGTCAGTCAGTCGACCATTTCAGACGTTCAGCAAACGTCTCATCACCAGCTCTTTCTATATGTTTAAAGCCACGGAAGATTATACAATTTGTATCTTCACTGCGAATGATGGCGGAAATGTTGGAAGGTAAGTGAATTCCTCGGTCCTCTCTGGTGGTCATCTTATCTCAGTCTCTCTCTCGTGATATCTCTATCTCTCACTCTTCCCTGGGCTTGGCCATATTAACTATTAACCAAACCATTAGCTTCGGGCATGGGGAGCACCGGACACTTGTGCCACAGGAATCCTTCTCCACAGACTACGGGTCCTCCTTCAACCACAGCTAATTTTCAAACCGGACATTTTATTCATGTGTATCAATATCTTATGTGGATAGAATATCCTTTTCCTGTGAGTATACATATTAGATTTTACCAGTTCTATTCATGAGGCGTTTATTAAGTTATGAGGAGATGTTTTCGTAATCCATTTTGTTTCCTTCTTGGTTAAGAGTCAAGTTTAACGAAGAGGATTTTTTTTTTTTTTCCGAGTGCAATGATTGAGCTAATTCACTGAAGCGTTGAGAGGATCTATCTTTCCTGACGTCTGCTTACTGGCTGGGTTGGTCTCGAGGCCAAGTAAGGCTTGGGATGAAGGACTGTTGACTATGTTGACATGAGGGGAGAAGATAAGGCTTGGGGACTGTGTGTAGACCCATATGTGCCACGATGCCTCCCACCAGGTGCCCCGCAGAGGACGGCAGAACCTCGGACATCCTCCCGGCGTTGCACGTCCTGCTGGTGCGTCTGGAGGTCGGTCTATACCCTACCTGGGCTTGGGATAAGTCGCCACGCTCGTTCCTGTCCCTCATGTGGCAGGCAGGAATGAAATGGACCTCGTGGATGGGCGAAGGGAGAGGTTGTCCAATCAGCGGAGGATGTTACGGACGCGAGGGAACTTATACATGTTCTTCCCAGATTTTGCCGTATAGAATAGAATGATAATCATAACAAAAATGATAATATTAACGACAATATTATTAATGATGATGATAATAATAAAGTTTTATAATGATAATGATGATAATGAGAATGAGAATGATAATAATGATGATAATAAAAATGATAATAATGATAATAACAATAATAATGATAATATTAACAATGATAATAGTGATAATAATAATAATAATAATAATAATAATAATAATAATAATAATAATAATAATAATAATAATAA
>JAYMFT010099593.1:0-13799 GCA_038088735.1 Panulirus argus
GGGATTCGAACCCACGCCTCCGAAGAGACTGGTGCCTTAAACCAGCGCCTTAGACCGCTCGGCCACGCTACCTACATTATTTACGATCTGCCCATCTTTTTCTGTGTGTGTGTGTGTGTGTGTGCGTCAGTGTGCGTGCGTGTTGATGCTTGCGTATATTTACGCACGTTCATCTTTTCCCCATTTCATTCATGTGCGTTTCAGCATAAACTTTCCACTTTCGTGACGTGCCACACGCACGCACGCACGTGCAGGCGTGTCCTGCGTTCGTAGGGATGGAACCTTCGCACTGGGCCGTACTAGGGGCTAGAGATGTCTCCAGCCACCGACCGGTCCACCACACTCCTTCAGCCCTCGATAATAACTCAAGAACGAGGGAGGAAGAAGGATATCATTTCACCATCCATTGTAGACACTGACTCCTGCGTCCGTGTTGTGCTCTACCGTGTGAGCCTCTAACACGACACCACTTGCCCAGATCTCCCATTGTGTTATGGTGTTTACTCCTACCCCGGCTCGATGGAAGAAGATATAACGCCCTCAGAACAGAAGGACGAGCGATCCTAGAGGCTCTCAGTCGATGAGGATACGTCCTGCATACATTTAAGGTGTTGACAAAGTGATGGCTTTCAGTTAATTCAACATCTAAGGCCAACCAGAAAAGGAAAAAGATTCTGGGGACAATTACCCCTCTGATGTATCTTCTGTAAATAGGAGTTAGATGCCAGTCAATCTATAAACAAAATATCGCAACAAGTTGCTGCGTCAGAGGATTCCTTTGTGGCCAGTGGCGACTCAAGGGTGGGCCGGTTTGATGACTGTTTCTTTCCTTACACTTCGATGCTTTGGAGCTCTCTATCCAAATCACGTCTTTCCCAGTAACTATGACCTGTTACTTTTAAAAGACAGGCTTTTCACTTCCTCCAAGATTCGTTAATACTTTATTTCGTCTCTTATCCTCTTATTAACATCTGTGTATTTCAATTGCGGCCCGGCCTTGATATGGAGTTTTGTCAGTTAATGAAGCCCCTACCATGAAAATACTGCCAGGTTAGGGGAAATCATACTTAGAAGTATCCAACACTGAGAATGGGCACCCTGATCTTGAGGATACGATACACACTGAGGAGACAAGTCATTGCCTCAGGTACTACTAAACGATCTTTTGGCGACTTGATGTTCCGGGAGAAGCATCAGGTATCTCAAGAATCCTCAAGGATCGCGAAGAAGCTCATCAGCCTTAAACAGTCCCTTATGTGTCTTCAATGGCTTTGAGCTTACAAGGGAAATCTGAATACCCTCTGGGGTCGAGCGATCTTGAAGCGAGGCTTCAGGGTCGGAAATATGTTAGGTAAGGCGATGTATTCTCCTTAGCAAGCATTTTGTTGGTTCTTGAGATGTACTTTGCTCCTCTTTGAGTACGACAGGCAAATAAGTTGGTAAAAGCAATAGGTATAACGTTTATCATTGAGAAATGAACACATGACTTTATATTTCGTACAGACTTGACTTGAGGTCTCCTTAACCGGGAACATTTCCTAGACAGTGAGTCGCATGACATTTCATAAAGTGAGACTTTGCTTAGATGCACACAGGGCGGATAAAAGTCTATATCAACGTAGGAAGAGAATCGTAGCTGTGGGTAAAGGAGCTTTGGAGAAAAGAGGACACAAAGAACTTCCCTTGACTAAAGACAGAGGAAAAGAAGAGGAGACTAAGGCAGTTAAGATGGCATTGAATGAGACGGCACCGTCTTAAGCGCGTTTGAAACCAAAATGACACTGGCAGCGGTGGGATTCGAACCCACGCCTCCGAAGAGACTGGTGCCTTAAACCAGCGCCTTAGACCGCTCGGCCACGCTACCTACTTCTTAATGTAGGTATGTGTGTGTGTTTGTTCATTCTCCTGTTTTAATCCCTCTATTTCTGTCTATTCATGTTTGTTTATTGCTATTTCTGTTGGTTTCTGTCTCGATTACCTCACGATCTTGGTTCCCCCCAGTTCATACAAGCGCATTCCAGCTTAAGCTTCCCAGTTTCGTGGGGTGCCACACGCACGAGACGCACGCACGTGCAGGCGTGTCTCAGTGACTCCTCGGGTATATAATCAAACGCTCAGCAGATTACCCCAACCCGGTGTTTTACTAATCCCGCGTTCATAGGGATAATCTTCACAAGATGCTAAGCCTTTCGAGGGGCAGGAGATCTCTCGGCAGTCCTCCGCCTCACTCCTCCAGCCTACGTATCTCTTGGAAGACCGTGTAGTGCTGATTGGTACGTCACCATTCATTGTTGAGGATGATTGCTGCGGTCATGTCGTGTGAGTCTGAATACCACACCACTTGCTCTGCATCCTCCCTCGTCTTATGGTGCTTACTTCCGACGTGATGGAGGAAGATGCAACGCAAATGAAAATAAGATACTGTTTTTTTGTTTAAACGGACGTGGGTAAAATTCTAGAGGACACGAAAAAGTGCGTAGATTTTTGGATTTTTGCCCACTGAAAACTTTATCTACGAGGAGACAGTTTCGTTGTGTTTCAGTAGAGTGCGAAACGCGACAGTCACAGTACAGCGAGTACGTCAGAGCTCTCTGTGTGTATATCTTGTCGGGTTGGACGAACGATCTGAGAGGCCTCCAGTCGAGAGGACATAGTGTGTTGACAGGGAAGTGAAGGGACCCAATTTGAGAGAATGGTGTCAGCTGCTTGAACATATAAGGCCAGCCACGAAACGGAACAGATGATTAAGACTATTATTGTTGCTTTGAATCTTGTGATAATAGGTATAATTAATTCACAAATTACCACAAAACCGTACGCCACAGGAAAGCAGAAAAGAATAACTCACACAAATATATAAGAATACTATAAATGGGAATTAGGAATTGTTTATCAGGATGATCGGGAGACGAGATACCAAGCGGTATACATCACTGGTAATGGGTATCTTAATCTTCATGGTATGTGTGAAGGGAAAGTATCAGTAGAGTTATTTACCACCAGGCACGGGATATAATTCTTGGAGGAACTGAGAATGGGAACCTTAATCTTGAGATTAGGATAAACTCAGAAGAGGTAGGTTATTTCCTCAGATACTGAAGTGATTCGGTGTTCCAAGAGAAGCAATAGATGCCTCAAGGATCGTGAAAGAAGAGCATCAGCCTTAAAAGGTCCCCTTATGTTTCTTGAATGGTTTTGAGCTTACGAGGGAAAGCTGATTACCCTCTTGGGTCGCGCGTTCTTAAAGCGAGGCTTCAGGGTCGGAAGTATATTAGGGAACGCGATATATTCGTCATAGCAAACAGTTTGTTGCTTCTTAATAGGTCCTTTGCTCCTCTTTGAGTACCACAGGCAAATAAGTTAGAGCAATAGGTATAACGTTTATCTTTGAGAAATGAACACATGACTTTTGATTTTATTATACAGACATGAGGTCTCCTTAGCCAGGACCATTTTCTTCTGCAGTGCTATCTATAGACAGCGAGTCCCATAACATGACGGAAGATTTTGCAATAAGATATTCGGTGGTTGTAGCTAATTTATTTCTTATCTTTGCATAAACACACAAAGGGAACAAAAACATTTTGACCTAGACGTAGGGAGAGAATAGTAGTTATGGGTAAAGCTGCATTGGAGAATAAAGACGCACAGATCTTCCCTTGACTAAGGATAAAGAAGGAAAAGGAGAGACCAAGGCAGGTAAGAGTGACTGTATATGAGTGGCCCCCGTCTTTAGCAAGGTGTATACCAAAATGACTCTGGCAGCGGTGGGATTCGAACCCACGCCTCCGAAGAGACTGGTGCCTTAAACCAGCGCCTTAGACCGCTCGGCCACGCTACCTACCCATTATGGAAACTGTGTGTGTATTTGGGCGCTCCTTTTTTTTTATGCATTTTTGTCTTTTCTTATTTCTGTCTGTGTCTGTGTCGATTCCCGCACGCTTGTGTTTCCCCACTTCAAACCTAGGTGCATTCTAGCATAAACTTCCCACTTTCGTGATGCCGCAAACGCACGCACGTGCAGGCGTGTATCAGGGACACCCCGACTTATTGATAACGAAACAATCGGAAGATTACCTTAATGCGTTCGTAAGGATAATCCTGGTGCTGTTAATTTCGAGGGGTAAGAAAGGTGTTCAGGCAGCAGTCCACCAGAATTCTTCAGCCCACGTCTTTCCTGGAAGAGGGTGATGAATACCATATTACCATCCAGTGTAAAAGACCAGTTGCTGTGTTTATGTCGTGTTCTGTGGTGTGTGTCTTTTTTTTTTTTTTTAGCACTACACCATTTGCTCAGAAACTTCCATTGTGTTAAACGGTGTTTGCTTCCGACGTGATGGAAGAAGACACAACGCCTTCAAAAGTAAAGGACAAAGTATTGTTTTTTTGCTAAAATGGACGAAGACAAGATTTAGAAGACCAGAGATATGAGTTGGCTTTTGGAATTTTCTTGCCCACTTCCAACGTATCTACGAGGAGACCTTGTTGTGTTTCAGTCGAGTGTGAAACACGACATCACCATACAGAGAATGCGTCAGATCTGTGTGTATATCCTGTTTGGACGAGCGACCTTAGATGCCCCTCCCTAGTCATGGGGTATATATATATATATATATATATATATACGTCCAGCATACATTGTGGATTTTTAGTGTTGACAACCAGGTGAAAGAACTCAAGTTGAATGAATACTTTCAGTTCATTCAGCATGTAAGGCAAGCCACGAGAACGGGATGGATTCGTGATACGATTATTACTTCGTTGTATCTTGTAGTAATAGGTTTTGGTTTGTAGTCAGTGTCATTCATGAACAAAATGTCACGGGACCGTACGTCAAAGAACAGAATTGAAAAACGAAAAACGAATGGAAATTACCACAGTTACTTGAGACCAGGTACCTGAGATCGTAAGCAGTGGTTGGTATCCGTCACCGACGATTGGAACCTTAATCTTGAGGCAATATGCCATTCCCTCAGGTACTAGACGGTCCTGAGGCGACTCTGTGTTCCTGGAGGAACAATCGGGTTTCTCGAGAATCCTCAAGGATGGCGAAGGAGCGCGTTAGCCTTGTTCAGTCTTTATGTTTCTTGAATGACACTTGGCTTCCTAGGAATATCTAAGCTCCACTCTGGGGTCGCGCGTTCTTAGAGCGAGGCTTCAGGGCTGAAGTTCTTTACGTAACTGGGTAGTCTTCGTAGAAAACAGTGTGGTGGTTTTTGACAGATACTTTGGTCCTCTTTTTCAGCGACAGGCAGATAAGTTATTAAAAGCAATGTATATAGAGTAGAAGAAAGCGCTTGACATTTTTTTTCTTATATTATGGGACATTGCTTGAAGGCTTTTTAAACTAGATCATTTTGAAATTCTGCAATGTTATACCTTGACGGGGAGTCCCACGAGACGGAAAATTCTGTTATATTTCGTGGTTCGAGCTACCTTTGTCTTAAAGCAAGATCCTACGTAGACACAAGACATGGAAGAAGAAACTATGCAACGACATAAGGAGAGAATAGTACCTGTTGGTAAGATGCACAGAAGAAAAGGACACACACACATACACATCTTCCCTTGCCTACTGGTAGAAAAAGAAGAGACCAAAGGTGCTCGTCTTTATACGAAAATGACAATGGCAGCGGTGGGATTCGAACCCACGCCTCCGAAGAGACTGGTGCCTTAAACCAGCGCCTTAGACCGCTCGGCCACGCTACCTGTTCATTCAAGAAACTGTGTGTGTGTCTGTGTGTTCCTATTTTCCGTCTGTTTATATCTGTCTTTCTAAGTCTGTTGCTGTCTGCGTCCCTTCCCTGCACGTGTTTCCACCTTAACTTCCCAGCCACCCACACGCACGTGCAGTGCAGGCTTGTCTCGGTGACACCCACCGGCTGCATGAGCAAGAAGATTACCCCCAACGTAGTGGTTTAGTAATCCTGCGTTCGTGAGGATATAATCTTCTCACTGGTGCCGTACGAGGGGCAAGAGAGAGGAGGAGAGGCAGGCGTCCAGCCACCAGGCCACCACACCCCATCAGCGCCTCACACCTGGCCGAGGGCAAGGGAATGCCATGCGTCACCTCCAGTTGTTAACACCGCCGCGTTGTTTATGTCGCGTCCCATTGTGTGAGTCTTTAATACGCCACCGTTTGCCCAGGATCTCCCATTGTGTTTATGGTGTTTGCTCTCCCCCAGCGCGATAGGAGGTGAAGTAACTCATTCAGAACAATAGGACGAGCTGTTCCAAGAGGCTCCCAGTCCGTCGAGGAGCAATGCGTCCTATGTACATTTAAAGGTTATTGCGTTGACAAGAAGGTGATAATAAAAAAAGGAAAAACTAACTTTAATGAATGCTTTTCAGTTGATTCAACGTGTCGCCTCCAGACACGAAATTGAATAGGTTCTTGTGGACGATCACTTGCTACGTTGTACCTTGTGGTGATAGGCTTTGGGCGATGGTAGTCAACACAGTTCACAGACAAGATGTCACTGGACCGTACGCCACACAAGAGGAGGAGAACAACCCACCAGAAAGCAATAAAAGAAAGAAATGGTGGATTGATAAGTACTGCATTTATTACCACCATCACTGATAACGGGAACCGTATAATCTTGAGGATACGATGAGCACCGAAGAGATGAGGCATTCCCTCAGGTACTGTTGGACGGTTCGTTCCCGAGGCGACTAGTTGGTGTTTACCACCGACAGAAATCAGGTGTCTCAAGAATCCTCAGGGATCGTGGGAAGAGCGCGTCAGCCGCGAACAGTTCCCTTGTGAGTCTTGTACGACTTCGAGCTCACGAGGGAAGTCTGACTACTCCCCCTGGGGTCGCGTGTTCCCGAAGCTGGCCGTCTGGACCGAAGGATATTAGGGAACACAATTCTTCTTTTTTTTTTCGTAAATGACTTGATTCTTGACAGAAATGCTTCGCTCATTTTCAAGTACGACACGTAAATGAGTTAATAAAGGCAATTATCTTTTAGAAGGAAACAATTGTGACAACTTATAATGCAGACGTCACTTGAGGCCTATTTTTTTTTTTTAAATCATGATCATTTTGCCCTGCAATGTTCTCCCTGGACCGCAGAAAAGTTCTACGATAAGACATTCTGTAGTTGTGGCTAACTTATTTCTTCCTCACGGCAAAAATCTTCCGTCGACACACGAAGGGAACAATAAGATTTGAAGTGACATACGGAAAGAACTGTAGCTGTGGACAAGGAAAGACCGGGGAGAAAAGGAGACACACACACTCCCCTTTGACTGGAGGTAGAGAAGAGGCCGAGACCAAGGCAGTTAGAGCGACATTAATTGAGGAGTTGAAACGCATGAAGAGCGCGAAGCGGTGGCTGTCAGTCGTGGACTCCAGGAAGGTTGTACGCCAATGCGGTGGCTGTCAGTCGTTGGACGCCAGGAAGGTTATTACTCCCGTGACCGGAGGTGTTGACCCATGTGAGAGGTTCAGAGGGTAGGACTTCCCCTCGCAAGGGTGAGGGAGAGAGGAAGATCATCAAACGAGCAGGAAGGGGCCCGGTAATTGAGTGAGACTGCTCCTCTAAGGCTTTGAAGGTTCTCTGAATGACCTTCCGATGGTGGCCGAAACGTAAGCCACAGAGTTATCGACCCAGTGTTGCTATGTGGTGAAGGAGGAGGAAGCGGAAATTGCGAAGTGACTATCCCAAAGGTACGAGTCGAAGTGTGGTTCTCTCTAGTTATATCTGTGCGCTGCGTTGTTAAAAGAATAACTCAGAAATGATGGAGTTACTAAGTATACGACAAGGCACAAAAACGTAGAAAAATAAGTCATTTATGAAAACATTAAATGCCAGACCTTCCTTTTATTATTTGTTCATACTGAAAGGAAAAAGATAAAATATATATTTAAAGCCGTATGAAGATTTTCAATTTCTTTTTATTGCTTTTCTTTTATTATTAAGTGCGTTGTTCACCCCTACCATAAGTCTTGGCATATATTACCTGAACCAACGTCAAGATATTCAACCTAAAACAAGAGCTGAATTGTTTCCTGCACAAGGCCAGACCCAGGATACCATACTCACGTTCAGTCACCGCACATAGCAATGTACAGAGAGCTCGCAGAGAAGGTCTAGAGGAAGGCAACAAAAAGCTGGCACCAGAAACAAGAGAACTGGATTACTGGGAAAGACTAGAGGCCTTGAATTTGCCCAACAGGGAAAAAAGACGAGAGAGAGAGAGGAGTAAGCTTCTTGAAACCTCTGAAGCCTTTAGACCATATAGATGACGTACACAGTGAACGCTTCTTCGAAAACTGTAGGGATAGAACATCCAGTGCGGTTACCAAGCTAGAGAATCTGGTTTGGGCTTATGTAGGATGTGAACAACTTGCAGAATATTTCCTTATCCTCACGTGAATGTTGTTCTGATATTTGCCAGCAGATGACATTTGGTCTCCCATTACAGTTCTCCCAATGTGGAACACTGGTAACAAGTTGGGGACGATGCCGACTCCTAAGTCTCTTAACACAAGCAGATTCCTGCAGTATATATCCACTTAGAGGATATTTATACTGAAGCCTTCTGTTGCAGTGTCCCATCGTTATTACTGTACTCGGATTGGACTTCATGAACCAGGTACCAAACCAACTTTAGAGTTGGACTAAGTTCCCCTTTTTTGTGTTAATGAAATCTTCTTCGCTCTTCACTTCCCTCGCGACCTTGGCCTCTGCAAGCAAATTTATTTAGGAGTCCATGCCATCTGACAAGTCATTTCCATGGATCAAGAAGAGCATTGGCCCCAGGACAGAATCCTGCGGCACTCCTCTGGTGGACTCGATCCATTTCGAGAAGTTCGTTCCCTTGACATTAGTCCTTTGCTCCCCTTAAAGTAAGATAATCTTCTGTCCATCGAAAGAAGTTTTCCTCTTATCTTCACCAACGTCTTTACCAACTTCCTTTATTCAGTGTTGTGTACTTTCTGACTCTCCATTTACAGATAGTCCACCCAGCTTTCTCTTCTGTCCAAAACAGAACCTACTTCCTCGCAGAAATCTCAAGTTCGTTACGCCTGACGTGTGTTTGAGCGTAACTGCGTATTTGTACTTTATATGGGGAGGGTGTTTTACACTTTGGGGTGAAAAAAAGTTGGTAGACGATTAAGGTGTAAGTGCAGATGGATAAGTTGATTAGACCATGTAGGTGGTGGTCGTAGTAGACATCGTAGGTGGAAGAGGTGGTAGACCATTTAGATGGTGGTGAAAGTAAACAGTGTAGGTGGAAGAATTAATAGAATAGACCATGTAAGTTGTGGTGTTAGTAGACAGTGTAAGTGGGAGATTTCATGTACCTTGGGGAGGGGAGCGAGTGAGATAAACATAGTCCGAGGATCGCTGGAAGGGTTTTTGATGTACAAAAGAGGAGTTGAGTGCTATTGGAAGAACTGGGTAACAATGGTGGTTGGAGTTCTGTTTGGAAGACTGGTGAAGAAAGATAGTTAAGAGTGTTATGACGAGGATTGGTGGGGAGAAGTGGTTGGAAGGCCTTTGGGAGAGTTAATAGCAAATGGTGGTTAACATGTTGGTGTTTGGTGTTAATGACAACCTTGGAAGGGACTGATTGCTATACTGGTGACCTTTTGTTTGCTGGAGTGATAAGTGAGTGGTGGATGAACGCATGCAAATGTTGGTGTGAGGTGTTTGTGATTGTGTCAGAGTGAATTCTCATTTCACTGATGACGAGAGATTTGTTGTAAATGACAGAGGGACAGTTTGTGGGTTTTAAGGTGACAGCAATATTGTAAATGATTATGAAAAAAGTGTTAATCGAAGTGATGGTAAGTGTTTAGGCTGAGTGTTGTTGTAAGTGATGGTTTATGTTGATGAAAGTGTTGCGTGCAGGTTAGAGGGAATATATGAATGTGATTATGAACGCAGGGCAGTGTCGCATCACAAGAGCAGAGCGTTGAACGCTTATCCATCAAGTTTGAAAGAATTTCCTCATAATGACTTGCGAGGGGGGCAACAAAGACACGGGGAGATGAGTAATGGATGATAAGACTCATGAATACAAAAGCTATATGAGCGTCATCATCGTCAGCATGCATAAAATGCTTACGACATTTTTCACGGTCCTGGCCTCGCCGATAAACTGTGTGAGGAATGCTTTTTATGCCTTAAAATTGTCAATAATGATGTCCAAAACAAAATGGTTTTAGATTAGTGAGTTACAAGAATATTATTAGAAAAACAGTATAGATTTAGTGGGTTTCGTTGCTTTAGTTACGTTATTCATCAATCAGTTTTATTGTTTATATGGTTTTCTTCTCCTTACCAGAATTATGTATGAATCGGTTAAACCAAATGCTTTAAATGGCTGATCTGGAAGTGAAAAAGCCGTGTATGGCAGCCATATTAGTGTCAAAAAAGTCTTAAGAATTGTGATACTTTAATTTCTTTTTTCTATGTAGGCGTTTGACTGTGAGGTCATAGTGCTTAATACCTGTTTTAGTGTTTATAGCTACACCTCGCCATGCCTTCATTTTTATCACCACTTCCACTTTGTATTCGCTACAAGACCGGACGATCCTCGATCTGTCAATCTCCACCGTACTACTTTCATTCCATCCCTCTGCTACCCTTCCTGCTTGGCCCTCCTCGCTCCATTTCCACTCCTTGAGTCAGTCGTTAGAGATATAGGCATAAATGTGCTTTATATGCCCGCAGCAACACGTGGCCGTGTGCTATGACAGACCTTATCAGAGGCGGCGTCACACTGGCATTCTTTGTGTCAGTTTTCTGATTCGTCTCGTTCTATTTATTTTTTTTTTCTTTAGAAATTTGCGAGAATTTCGCGGCTGATCGAGAAATGCGAAATGGTTCGCCTCGTTCCCGAAAGTTTTCATCAATTCTTAGTTAAGATCTAGTACACGTGAGTGCAAATTTTCACTTGAATAGAATACATATTGATTGAAAATCATTAAATGGTTTATATATGAATTAGGTGCAATACATATTGTCAAAAATATTGGAGTCCAGATTTATTATATTACCCTTGACAGTCATAAAAACATCTCGTTAGTTATGTTTACATTTATACAGTTTGGGTTTGTTTGTGCGGCAGATACAGTTTCAACATGGCCTTTGTAATACTTACTCCAGTGTGGCATCCCCAGTCAGAAGAATGCCGTATTGAATATATAAATCCCCATTGTTATTCATGGGATGTTAAAAATCCTTTGTACACTCGCCCAAAAAAGTATCGGGCTCCCCTGAGCCTGAAAGTTTTGAGTAATCTACCACTGGCCGACCGAAATTAAAACTCGCCTTCCCTGCCACCCTGATGCAGTTTACAACTTGCATCAGGGTGGCAGCCAAATGAGGTTTTTAATCTCCGTCAGTCAGTTGTAGATTATTATAAACTTCAGGCCCGGGGGGTAGATACTTTTTTGAGAGTGTGTACGCGATGAAGTCGAGGAATAGGAAGGCGTATAAAACAATAAAGCTGGCGCTCAGAGAAAAGTTCTCTGAACTCAACTGTGTTACGTTTGTGATATATTCTCTTTTTTCTCTTTTTTTACCAATATCTTGAGCGCACCTAAACACGACATTTAGCACGCCTGGCCTTCTTACTCTGTCTTAACGACACACGTAAAGATAACCGCAGCTTCTTCAGTCGTCAGCGCCGTCTCGCTTCTTTATATTGAAAACGAAATGACTGACCCGTTGGTTCTACTCGCGGAAGAGGAAAATAACGGCAATCGGGAAGAATTGGTGCCCGACATTGAAGCAGGAATATGCTGCTGTGACGCCGGCTTTTTCAACTTTTGTATGCTGCCAGCGTTCACATTTTATCACTTACATTATTCTCTTCATCCACCATTGTATTACCATTGTTGCTTTACATCTTTTCGAGCAAGTTTCTTGCAAAGATTCTTGCTTATCGCCCCTGGTTGCTCTGTCCTTGCGTCTTTCGAAGAACTCTTTCTCACCGTCGGCACCGTTGGGCTGGTTTAGTAACTTAAAAAGTTGTGATCAGATCGCCCCTTAATCTTCGGTCTTCTGTGATAGACAAATTTGTGGCCTCCAACCTTTCGCTGTAACTCGGCTCTGTTGATTCTGGTACCATCTTTACTGTCGTTTTCTCCTTCTGTATTAGTTCTCTGTCCTTCTTTGAGCGCCTTCACCAAACTGGAGATGCAGTTTTCCAGTTTCGGCCTGGTGTACACGATGATGAGTTTGCCAGACAGTTCTCCTGTCCATGTACTTAAAATCGATTCTAATATTCGCCATCTGTCAATAACGCTAACCACCGCACCACGGGGGCGCGTATGTATGTCTTAAACGAGGAAAGATTTCCTTCAAAAGCTTTGCAGTGTTGTAGTGTATTCCCCTTGTAGTGCATTCGTTACTGACCTTGACCTTCTAGTGCATTCGCAACGGACCTTTCTCTTGAAATGCATTTGTTACGGACCTTCCCCTTGTAGTGCATTTGTTAAAGGACCTTCCCCTTGTAGTGCATTTGTTAACGGACCTTCCCCTTGTAGTGCATTTGTTAACGGACCTTCCCCTTGTAGTGCATTTCTTAACGGACCTTCCCCTTCTTGTGCATTTGTTAACGGACCTTCCCCTTGTAGTGCATTTGTTAACGGACCTTCCTCTTGCAGCCCATTTGTTAACGGACCTTCCCCTTGCCCTCCTGGGACCGCTCTCGTCTATTGCTTCCCCGTCACAACCCAGAGACAGTGTAACCCAACCCCAGACTCGGCGACCGAAGCTAAATAAAACAGCGAGTGCCGAGTCTCAAGAATCTATTTCCAATGTCCAATTAGGACAGAGAACGACGATTTTAACGACTTTTTACAGTCTAAACTTCGAGCGAGCAGTAATTCCCGGAGGCAGTCTTCTTAAAAGAATGAAAATCACGTGAATACAAGGGAAGGTTTATCTTGCAATTTTACGACAACTTCTTCAGCAAAAGTTTTTCTTTTAAGAAGTATGAAATGATTGAGTGATTGTATATGACTTTTTTGGGAATGATTATATTTTGATTGTAAATCAAGTCTTGAGGGATAGATTGACTTCCTTCACGAGTACGAGTCCTCGTCTTGAGTTTATCCGACTCGGATCTGTGGCCTTAAACCTCCAGGTGTCACCAACGAGTCTAATGTTCTAAAACACATCTACTGTCGAGTCTTCCTCCGAAATTTTCACTGGTATTTTGCCGCTGGCATTTCTATAGCTTACTCTACGTGCTCCATGTTCATTCATTTTTCTTCGTATCTCCAGATTAAAACCTTTGCTCGTATTTCATTTTTTTATCTCGGTTTTATTCGAATCAGTCGTTTTATTGGATATAAGGTTTTGTTTCTGATCTATTTCAAGTCTCGCTCTCTCCTCTGTCAGCAATAACTGGTTCTCTTCCGAGCTCATATAATTTGTTTTTATATATAAATTCAGTAAGGATAAGAATATTGCCAACAAAAGACGAAACTAATGTTTATACCAGCCGGGTCCATATAAACCAAGTTGTGTGTACATGTAAGAAGAAAAAAAAGTATCCACGTCAGCTACTTTTTTGGTGTCGATCTGCGGTGCTGCCGTGAGTCAGTCCGGGAAAAGTTATCGTACAGCACCAGACCAGAGTAGCGGCAACTGTGTGTGTAGTGGTCTATCGACATGTGATACCTGTGTGTGTGTGTGTGTGTGTGTGTGTTCGAAGTGTTGCAAGCCTCATCTCCGTTACGTTTAGGACCTGTGTAACCAACCTTTCTGTTGTCATAAATGTAAAACGTTTCACTCTGTTAAGGATTTTTCTTGTCCAAAATTAAATT
>JAYMFT010099604.1:0-27963 GCA_038088735.1 Panulirus argus
GGCGAATATGTATGAAAAAAAAAAAAATATATATATATATATATATATATCCCTGGGGAGAGGGATGAAAGAATACTTCCTACGTATTCCCTGCATGTCGTAAAAAGCGACTAAAAGGGGAGGGAGCAGGGGGCTGGAAATCCTTCCCTCCTGTTTTCACTTTTTGGCAAAATGGTAGGGGCAATAGACAGTTGTGTGCTGGAATATTAGACAAAAGCATTAAGAAGTAGTCAGTAGGAACATTAGGTAGGAGCCTCTGCAAACTATGCTAGAATTGCCTTGTCAAAGGCCCATTAAGGTTGAACTAAAATGCTAAGAAGTGGCACTAGAGTTCACAGTTATGGAGGCTCTTTTTCTATAAACACCACCCCTTGAGGGAATTCCTGAAGGGACAGGCATCAGAGACATATATAGTTCAATCTTTTTTTTTTCAGGCAATGATGAACTCTGCCTGCAAAAGTTTATGCCACTGATAAAAAGTAACCATAGAAGAGGCTGTATCATAGGAAGTACAGTCTCCTCAAAGAAATTATCACTCCAAATGAGTCAATTACTTTCCTGCTAACTGGAAGCCTCTCAAAAGGAGGTCATAAATAACATCAGGTGCCTGTCTGATAAAGGGGTCCTAAGACATTTATAAATGAATAAAAATATATATTTCATACATGTGATCATGTTTAATCATAGATCCCATGTGTAAAACAGGCCCACTATAAAAGTCATAGGAGACAAAAAACAATGGTGTATTTTCAGGTTTTAGTCTACAGGATGGAGCTCCTTCCTCATGTAATTACAAGTCAAAACTGATACTAGAAGAAACAATAATATAACACTAACAGTTACAAGACTTAAGATTTTTCTCGAACCTGGCAGGACAAACCAACCCAGGAAAAAGTTTGATAACTGGAAACCATCCACAAACATTCTAAGGTTAGATAGGCCTGTTTTCATAACAATACTTTATTTTGTAACAAAACACATGACATGACAGTTTATAAAAAGAATGAAATGGAATGGATTCATTGAGTACAACATCTATAATTAAGCATTTTGTAATGCCTTTTTAATGCCATTAACATGATTTTCTACATACTAATCAAAAGTATTAATAATCCACAAAGAAATTCATATGTTAAAAAAAGTACCAAATCTGAAAATACTTTTACACAAGCTTTTGGAAACAATACTTGGTAGAGGTACTAATAATCCTAGCTCTTGTGACCAGCAGTTACAAGTCCTCAACTCTCATGTAATGATAAAATAAAAAATTACATGATTTTACATTATTCCAAAACGGCAACCCCATAATTTTGCAGATACCTTAAAAATGTCAAATATCTAACATAACTTTCACTGTTGCTTTGTAGCTGACCATACATAATCCCAGGTACATACACACACACACAGCATTGACCTGTGTTGAAGATGCACTTGTGGGCAAAATCTAAAAAATGCAATTCTGTTTACAGTATTTTATACTTGTGTTACCTGTCCATTGGCCTAAAAGATAATAATGAATAAGCAGGGCAGCCACTTTTGGTACTAAAGTACAAAATTTGATACCTTTGACTAATATGAGTACATTTGGTATATCTTTCAACAGATTCATAAGTATTTGGTACTTAATCAGTTTTGCTCGTGCATCAGTGGCACCTGTACCATAACATTAATAGTAATTAAAATGTTTATTAAATATGGTTTCAGAAAGGTAGATAAAATGTAATGTGATGTTCTGGATGGTAACTTGGTGTAATTACCTATTCCACTATAATATTGCAAAAGGTGTTGCAGTTTGAAAGTTATATCCTGACACCAGATGTAGCAACTTAGCAAGTGTAGCACTGGCCAGGAAATATGTACGTCACAATTTCTATTTGTCCATTACTCCACTCGGTTCAATGTCCTGTTTCATGATGCCATATTAGACCACAAGTTTATTGTGTCTTACTAAATGTGCTTATCATGATCTTAATTTTTTTTGTTTAACCCTTTAAATGGAGAAATAGGTAAAAAAAAGAAAATTGGAAAAAGAATCGTATTCTATCAAAGACAATTTGGGTATGGAAATTTTATTTACTATAGTTTAGTGCTTCTCAGGTTATATTTTGTAATAAAGTAAAGGAGTTGGTTTGAAAGTAGTTGTTATATCCTGGCATCACAAAAGGGGTGGCTCTTCAACCTTGACACCAGATGTAGCACATATAGCACTGGCCAGGCACTGTGTACCAGTCATGATTTCTATCTGCCCATTATTCCACTCAGTTCATTGTCCTGTTTCATGGACAACATTTCTATTTTCTTACCAAATGTGCTTATTGTAGTAATCTTATCGATTTAACCCTTTGAATGGAGAAATAGGTGAAAAAAAGGAAATTGGAAAATGAATCATATGATTCAAATAAAGAATTTTGGTATGGAAACTTTATTGTTTTTTTTAGTGCTTCTCAGGTTAGTGAAGTGTGTTTTGTCATCATCATATATGGTGGGTTTGAGGGGATCTGAAAGTAGAGGTTACTGAAGTGTGAGCATTATATTCTTATGTGGGGGCTAGTAGATACAGTAGTTTGGGTGGGAAGGGTCTGGTAGTGTTGCACAGAAGTAAGTGCCACAAACAAAACACATGCACTTTGAAATAACCCATCAAGCACTTAACAACTGCCCTCCCTAAATCAGTCTTAAACTCCATCCCACCAAACATACACAGCATCTTTTTAAAAAAAAAAAAAAAAAAAAAAAAAAAAAAAAAAAAAAAAACTCTCTCTCTCTCTCTCTCTCTCTCCAAGGGAGTCTACATTTTGTTGCTACTGGAAGCATTGCAGCATTGGGCTGCAAAAGCCTTGAGAAAGAGGTCCTGAATAACACCAAGACTCTTTCATAGCTACTGGTCCTGAGGTATTTTTAAATAAAATATATATATATATATTCATACACTCACCATTTCTTGCATTAGCAAGGTAGCGTAAGGAATAGAGGACTGAGCCTCACAGGGAAAATCCTCACTTGGCCCCCTTCTCTGTTCCTTCTTTTAGATAAGTAAAAGCTAAATGGGAGGATTTCCAGCCCACTGCTTCCAACCCTTTTTGTTGCCTTTTAAGACATGCAGGGAATACGTGGGATGTATTCTTTCTCCCCTGTCTCCAGGGATATATCCCTGGGTTAGGAGAGAAAGAATTCTACCTCCGCATTCCCTATGTGTTGTAGAAGGCGACTAAATTGGGCAGAAGCGAGGGCTGGAAATCCCATTCTTCTTGTACATCACTTTCTAAATGAGGGAATAGAAGTAGCCAGACAGGGAGTGCTCATGCTCCTCTAAGGCTTAGGCCAGTGTGTCTAAATGTGTGTGGATGTAACCAAGATCAGAATTGAGGAGTTAAGAAGTATGTTTGAGGAAAGAAACTTGAGATGTTCTGGCCCTGAATGAAAGAAATCTCAAGGGTAAAGGGGAAGAATGGTTTGGAAATGCCTTAGGAGTACAGTCAGAGGTTAGTGAGAGGACAAGAGCAAAGGAAGGAGTAGCACTACCTGTGAAGCAAGAGTTCTGGGAATGTGTGATAGAGTGTAAGCAAGTAAATTCTAGACAGATGTGGGTATAACTGAAAGTGGATGGTAAGAGGTGGGTGATTATTTGTGCTTATGCTTCTGGTCAAGAGAAGAAAGATCATGAGGGGCAAGTGTTTTGAGAGCAGCTGAGTGAGTGTGTCAGCAGTCTTGATGTAAGAGACTGGGTATTGGTGATGGGTGATTTAAATGCAAAATGTAAGCAATGTGGCAGTTGAGGGTATATTTGGAGCACATGGGGTAATGTGTTATGAAAGGAAATGGTTAACAGGTTGTAGAGTTGTGTGCTGAAAAGGGAATGGTGATTGGGAATACCTGGTTTAAAAGAAGGGATATTCACAAATATATGTAAGGGAGTAAGAGAGATGGTCAACGGGCATTATTGGATCACACTTCGACGGTTGTCAAGTTGCACTTCTCTGACCCAGGTTGCTGTCTTTTCTTTCAGCCTCACCCACGCATGGACAACTGGCATTCTGTCCACAAACATAGAATCTCTCTTTGTCATACATAACACTTAACACACACCTCATTCTTAATAATTCTAGATTTTCCTGTGGTTAGTGCTATGTGCTACACCTGCCTTTTGGCAAAATGGTAAGAGTAGTAGATAGAAGTAGCAGGTAGTAACATTTAGGTAGGAGCATTAGGCAGAAGTAGTCAGTAAAACATTAGGTAAGAGCCTCTACAAATACTGCAAGACTTGCCCTCTGCCAGTGGTCTGTTAAGGGTGAAGCACTAGAGACTAAGAAGCAGTACTAGAGTTTAGTTTTGGAGACTCTATTGCCGTAGCCATCCCCTTGAGGGACTTCTAGAAAGAAACAGGTATTAGATATAGATAGATATTAATTAATTGGCATGTAAAAAAGAGATTTTTGGATGTAAATGTGCTGAGAGGGGCAGCTGTTGGGATGTCTGATCACTAGCTTGTGGAGGCTAGGGTGAAGGTTTGTAGAGTTTTTGAAAATAAATAAAAAAAAAAAACTTGGATTTATAGCATCTGTAGCAGATTTTGAAGAGTCTCCTAGCAGATTTTTGCCTGCCACATTTGACAACACTGCTTTGGTCGAAAAGTCTGTGGAGAGGAGCAGACAATTTCTCTGTATTCTCGTGAACAGTTCTTCAGCATGCCTCTTCCAGAAAGTGATGCATTTAACACAAACTTTGTGCAAGTTGTTGAAACTTGAAGTGTTTGTATGACATAACATCAGATTACAGCTCAAAGGATGAGCCTTGCAACTAAATAAGCACTGTGAATCTCTACATTGTCCCTCAGGTACGTTTCTACCCACCACTTCTTACGTTTTCTTCTGGGGATTGCAACACTGATTAGAGCAATTATATCATCATCATCATCCAGTGACATCCTGTGAATTGAGCAGGGAAACAGTACATGTGCCACATGTCACTTTGGTCTGAAATCACCATGTCGTGTGTTACATGCCACTTTCCTCCCACCACATGTCACGTTGGTGTGAAAGCTCCCTAAGAGTGAAACAAAGCGAATATACCCCATACTACCAAAAACAAATGCAATATGAAATGCACATGGTGTGGTTTTTGAGATTTTTTTATTTCAATTATTACTAATTAATGTATTATTATTTGCTTAGTCCATTAAATACGAGCAAATAATAATACATTAATTCATAATATTTGAAAAAATAAAAAACAAATCTCAAATGCCACACCATGTGCATTTCATATTACATTTGTTTTTGGTAGGGGGGATATACTAGCTCTGTTTCAGTCTTAGTTTGCCTCAAGCTATCATGCGGTTAGGTGGTATATAAATAATTGTGACTTCAATTATTTAAATAACTTTGCAATCCTTACAATTGAAAATGGCATCAAGTGATAGAGGAGTTAAAAGAGTGTGTGAACAGTAGATTGTATACTGTATCAAAAAATGGTTATGTTCGATTTAACGGACTTTCAGCATTAACAGACACCCCCTCCCCCCTATTAGTCCGTTAAATCAAGGGATTACTGTATATACATGAATATAGTGTATATGAATGCGCACTTTCATAGAACACATAATGCTGTCCAACAGCAAGGACTTGAACCTGGGACCTTTGTGTGATACATACTTACTTCTTGCTTCAGGAGTCCCTTCTGTCCTTGGAGTCTCCTTTAGCACTCATGAAGATGGCCATGTACACCAGTTTGGATCAAAGGTCATTTGGTGTTGTGATGCTGTGTGTGCATGTATGTGCAGAGAGTACAGGGCACCTAAGTAGTAAATGCTCAGTGTAGTTGAATCATGGGCATGAAGAGAATTGGGGCATGTTGAAACGGTGTTTACAGGATTGTTGTGAAGGGTGACTTCCAGAGCGTAAACAAGAGATATGCCTTGTGTTTTTCTGGGGAATTTAGTTTCTGGTGGGTGCATGTATGGTGGGCTAGAGTTTAAGACCAAGTGTGAAGGCTGATTATTTAGTGCTTGTCAGGTTACTTCAGTGTGTGTTTTGTCCATGTTCTATTTGTTGAGGGTGTTGGATCTGTGAATAGAAGTTACTGTAGTGTGAGGCAGGGGTAAGCTATTTCTCTCTGGGGGTTGAAGTTTAGTTAGAGTGCTTTAGTGGGGGGAATTTGTTTTGTGCTGTTGCAGAGAAGTGAGTGCCAAGCAGTTGAGGTAGGACTTTTTTGGGAGGATCTTTGCTTCATTGTGGAGTTGAGTATTTGTGGTTGCTAGGCAGCCAGTGATAGTTCTGAGTGCACTATTTTGTGTGCCTTGCAGCTATATTATATTTGCTTCTGACAGGGTGGAAGATCAGACAGGTGAAGCAAAGTTTATAGAGGGGTGCAGATGAATTGTTTCTAAAGTATGTAGTGGGATCCTTTATCTTGTCCAAATCTGGTGCCAGTTAATGTTCTAAGGGCATTTAGTTTAAATGCAGCTTCTGTGTTGATGTTACTGGTATGGAGAATGAATATCAGTGTCATATGTAATGCCTACAATGGTTGGTGTTTTGTTCAGTGAGAGTGACTGTCCATTCAAGATGACTGAAGGAAGTGAGCAGGGTTGGTGTCTGTCAGAGGTTAAAAGAGTGATTGAAGATTTCTGTGAAGATGTAGACATTCTGTTCAAGGTGAGCTATTGTTCTAGTTGTGTAATGAATTGTTGCATGTTTGTTGCTGGTACTGTGGTGTCTGGGTATTGTGATGGGATTGTGAAGTCATCTACATATGAAAAAAGGATCATTAGATTCCTGACAAACAAATGATCTTCAAATGTCTTAACTATGATATACTAGAATAAGTAGAGAAAAAAATGTTTCTCTCTCTCTCTCTTCCCCCCAAGCGTTTTTCATGTCATTCAAATGTTTCATGCCACTGTGCAGGTGATACTATCTTGTTCATCAGAGGCCATGACATGAAGATAGCATGGGATGTATATATGTCCCAATATGAAGCTACAGATGTATATCTACAGACTGCTTCATTTCCTGAAGACAACTCTGTTGCAACTCGCTGCTTTAGAGAACAGTATGAAGAAGACATGGATAAGGTGAATGATACCTAGAGAAACCTACTCATGAAACAAGGCCTATCAATTGACAGGATGCCACTTACCCAGGCTGGACTGTTGCAACATCTTAACCATGCTGTTTTCCAAGGTGGCTACATCTGAGGGCAATATAGCATTCCTTGATGGATCCACTTTAGACTACATTACCTGAGGCTGCATGGAGTTGTCAAGAGTTTGTTCACTGTGGCCGTAAAAAAGGGTGTGTAAGCCAATGCAGTTGTGGCAAAACAACACTTCAGTGCACTGCTCTCTCTTCATGTGATGGGCAGCGCACCAGGGACTAAACATGCACTGCACCTGATGTGTGGCAAGTGTTTGCAAAATGTTCAACTCACTGCAAGTCAAATAAACATGATCAGTTTGATACTTCAGCCCAAGGATTTTAAGTAAGTGTACTGTGATTCATGAATGTAAAGATGGGTACACATTCAAGTACAAGCAATCTCAACGTCAATGAGAATTGAACATGAAGATGACATCTCTATTTTGACATGTATTGTACTACCTTCGGTCTTTAAAAGAGTGGGCATCTCGGGACTGAATTTTCACTCTTTCATTAATTTTCCCAGTGTAAAATTCAAAGGATTATATTCACATGTTAAAAGTGATGCTGAAAGTAACCAATAGATTATATTCACATGTTAAAAGTGATGCTGAAAGTAACCAATTAAGTCACAAGCTGGTAAGTTGTAATTCTACCTTTAAATGACAAAAATTGAAGATCCCATGGCACTGCAATGCATAAACATTACAATTTATCAAACATTTACAATAAACCTGAACACTCATTTTATATCTGGAACACTGATTTTTACATCTGAGATTCTAATATCTCATAATTTGCTCGAGTTCTCAAGTTAAAAGGTAAGGATTATAATGTTAGCATTATAGTTATAATTGAACTCTAAAAAGGTATCTGTACTAGTGGTGTTAGGATTTATTGCACGTTCTTGTTCCTACCATTACGGAACATTGGTGGACATTATTACTATATAGAGGTCCCTTGCTTACTGCAGTATTTTCAACTGCAGTTTTGAGTATCCATGTTTAAGCGAATGGATACCATTTAACAAACTGCGGCACAGAGTTCTGAGTATCCAGTATTTTTTTCATTTTGAGTATGAATGTTTAAGCGAATGGATACCATTTAACAAACTGCGGCACAGAGTTCTGAGTATCCAGTATTTTTTTCAATCTTTCAGGTCAGTATCACAACAACTGCAGCTTATTTCTATCTAAGCCTGTCAGGATTCAGCACAGCAATATGTGAATGAGAT
The DNA here is from genome assembly GCA_038088735.1 of Panulirus argus. NCBI lineage: Eukaryota > Metazoa > Arthropoda > Malacostraca > Decapoda > Palinuridae > Panulirus > Panulirus argus. The sequence continues at coordinate 8,371 of JAYMFT010099604.1, forward strand.
AATCATGTCACCAAAGCATTATCACCTGGGCTATGGCAGTGTTGTTCTATGCATCTTGCCGAAAGAGAAACTCCATAAGTGGTATCAATGTATCCTAAACTTTTGATAAGTTTAACGTGTTTGAAGCTTTGTGCCCTTAGATATAGCTTCTAAGTATAAAACTAGTGATGCAAGTTGTGCTACCCCATGGAGTACCTATACGTACCTACAACGAGATTTAGCAGTTATGGGAGGGTCAGTACATCACACTCACCACTTGTTTTTTATGTTGACACATGACATTTCTCTCTACCAACTCGCCTCATGATGTCTTTATTGCAAAATGGGCTTATTTAATATCCTTGCACATAGTGAACATGCAGTATCTGTTGGGAGGTATTTTGCTTTCAGTGACTCAAGTGTGAATCATAAAGATGGGGCAGCCTTTTGTGCGGCAAAGCTGGGTGGCTGTTTTGTAGGAGTACAGAGGCCAAGAAAAGAATGTAAGGGGTGATATACTGCCATAATTCTGTATGGCATCTTATCTTCATTGCTTTTTCTGCATTGTTTTGTACTTAATTTCATAATACTTTTGTAGAATAAACATGTTTCTGAGGTATAACATGCTTGTTTTTAATTTTTTATTTTTTAAGTGCTTAACATATGGCTTAAGGTATGCCTCTCAAGGGTCACTCCCACAACCTCCTATTTCCCATATAGTTAGTACTTTGCCAACCATGGGGTTTTCCAGCGATGCAACCCCGAGGTTGGCAAGGAACTACATGAATAAAGCAAAGATCAGTTGGGCAAAATATTTGCTATTTCTTTATTTATATGCCCAATCTTTGGACATATCATTTCATACATATCTTAATGCATTTCTGAAGAATAATTAGCTTCTAATTATCTACATTTGAACTATATTTGACCTATAGGTCTGACTGTAATCAGACATATATTGGTCAGGCCAAAACTCTAAATCACTGGCATAGTGTCACATCAGTTCAACCGCTAGGAGGCACTGCAGGCCACCAGAAGGTACTTTTCAGGTGGTACGACAGAGTTCCTTTGTCTGCCAGAGTTTTGCCAACAACTGTTGTGAGTATGCACTCTTAGAAAAATGTGTATCATTTTGCCAACCATGGCATCAAGTTCTGAGAGCCCATGGTTTTCCAGGGTACCACCAAACTTTTATCCATTTATTAGGATAGCGTCATGTGGCGACAAGCTGCATGTTGCACAGCTTGGCACCACCTTGCAAGTGAAAACAGGGAGAGTGTCATAACCAGGGAGTGTTGCTACGACTAGCTTCAAGGCGTCCTTTTGTGCAGCGTTGTGGTGACATACTGCCATCGTAATATTACCTTACAGTTTTGTACATCATTTCTTTGTACTATTATGGAATAAGCATTTTGTTTTTGAATTCTAGCATGCTTAATTTTAACTATGGAGTGTTCATTATACAATTTAAAGTATGTATCTTGAGGATCGATCCCCTGAACACCCGATTTCCCTTACTAACCAAAGTTTTGCTAACCACAGGGTCTTCTGAACATGACCCCAATGGTTGCCAAGGGACTTCTGTATATCAGAAAATTTTCGGAGACACAAGTACTTTCAAAATGCAAGGTGCCATAATTTGTATACAAAAGTGCTCAATCTGGCCTGTTTCATGTGCCGAATGAAAAGGGCTAAAGTTGGTAAAGATACATGAAGCCTCAAAAAGAAAACTGTAATGTCTATGTAAGAGACTGAATGACACCACATTAATGTCTTGATGAGGGAAATTCAGAGATAACTAAAGAAAAGTAACCAAGGAATTAAAAACATATCTAATATATTTTGGAGATTTGTAGATAAGAAGACTATAGACAGAGGTATCCCAGAATTATTCAAGAACACTGACCAGGATGAAGGTGAGAACTTAGCCAGTACAGAAGATGCAAAAGCAGTCATCATTAAAGTCCTTTACTTATGTATTCAATGAGGAAGATAAAGGACATATACCCATGACGCAGATGTCTAGGGTCACATGATTCCTAAAGCAAGTTGCAATTACGTACGTTATCATGGCAAAAGGAATCCAATAGTTTAACTTCAATAAATCACCACGTCCCGATGGACTCCACCCAAGGATGTTAAAGGAGATGGAAGATATAATAAGCTAACCACTGGCATAGTTATTTCTACCATCTTTATTTATGAAAAAGGTCCCTGAGGACTGGAAGAACGCTAATGTCTCTGCCATTTTCCAAATTGGTAAAAGAAACCCAATCAATAATCAATAATCTTGACCATTGTGATCTGCAAGATTATGGAGGCTATTTCATTTCCATTTGTAAGGAGCAAATTCATGTTTTTATTCATACTTGTTTGGCATTTCCCCCATTAAGAAGGTTGCACCAGTAGCAGGTGAAGAAAGAGCCTCATTATGCACCAAAACCAGAGCCCCTTATCCAAATACAGGCCCTTCACTTCACTTCATATGCCTTGGTTCAGCCCACTGGCAGTAAGTCACCCCTGCACACCATATCACATGAATTCACTCTATCCACCCACAAGAGCTTACACATGTGAAAAGTCACAGGGAGTACAATCCAGTTACAAAACCTCTATCTCCAAAGGAGCCTGCACTTACCTACAACTGCAAGTAGTGCAGCCTTAGGCTGCAGGAGCCTTTAAAAAGGTCCCAGGTAATAGGACTCTTTCAGATAAACTGGTCCTGGGATACTTATAAATAAATAAATATATTCATATGTGTGCATGTGGAAAGAGAGGTCACTTTATGTAAGTGCTAAGAAAGGTATGTCTGATGGTATAGTGATCCTTTCAGCAGTGTATGAATGCAAGGAATGGGCATTAGAGAAAAATGTAAAGAAGGTTGATGTGTGGGAAATGAAAAATTTAGAACATGTGAGGAGGACTGATCAAATGAGAAACGAGAGGGCAAGAGAAAAGTGTGGTAGTCAGAAGAGTCTGTATAAAGGTGAAGAGGGTGTACTGAAAATGGATAATGATAGGATGAACAAGGAAAAGGGGGAAACAATGGAAGAGAGGAAAGGATGGAGTGAAAGATGCTTTGAGAGTCTGGGACCTGAACATGCAGGAGGGTGTACGGCATACAGTGAACAAAGTGATGCTGCATACAGGGGTGACATACTCTCAATGGGCTGAATCTAGGGCCTATGAAGCAGTAGGGGAGACCACAATTCTCTTGGTCCTGATTATGGATAAGGGGGATCTAATTTCAATGCAATATACATGACAGGCAGAGAGTGGATGTGAGAAAAAGGCAGCCATTTCTTAACCTGTTCTTGGCACTAACTAGCTAACTTGAAAAACAGAGGACAAGTACGGCAAAAAAAGAAATAACCCTTCCAATACCTTACCTGACTTTAGTCGAAAAATGCATGCAGCGCACTTAGAAGCCATTCAGTTTTTGTCAAGTGCAGTAAAAAGACATTTAGACCTGTGCCCTATTCAACAAGTTTCAATGGTAGTTGAACTGTGCACCCATTTTTCCATTCAATGCTCTACAGGCAACTATGATAACTACAGTATAAACAACACATCAGCTGGGTAGTGTAGGCCATGACTGGGATTCTACATTTCATTCATTTCATTATCCTTCATTATTAGTGTTATGTATGTTATTTCTGCATTAATGAATGTGCTAGAGTTGCCCCTGCCAGTGGCCAATTTTGGGTGGGGCACTAAAGGCAAAGAGCAACACTGGAGTTCATTAGTTATGGAGACTACTCTGTCATGGCTATCCCCTTGATGGAGTTCCCATAGGATGCTGGCATCAGAGATATAGACAGACAGATAGATAATGAATGCAAATAAAACAGTATATAAAAGACATAATATGGAAATATCTTTATAATTAAAGATGTCATTACCCAAATGCAATATTTTCTGTAATGCCTCGTATACAAGGCAAAATTTCAAAGGATTTAATATTTCATATACATATTCATCTATACCTCTAATGCCTTTTCCCACCTACAACCCCTCAAGAGAGTGGCCATGGCAATAGTTTCCTAACTAGTGAACTCCAGTGCCACATCTTAGCCTTTAGTGCCTCACTCTTAACAGGCTAAGGCAGCTCAAAATTCCACGCCTTTACGATATACGCATTATTCTGAACATTCTTTCACAAATGTAGACTGATAACCAAATTTTCTTCTCTAAAATTTTCATTTGGGGGAAAAATTAAAATTTGAAATAAATGATGTTTTTTTATGAAATTTTTATGTCAGATATATAGTTTTGATATCACGTAAAAATCTAATCTAAAAAAATTATATTAACACTTTCAATGTTTGGTCCACAACTGATTCCTTCAGGGAATGCCTCTTAAAGTCTACTGTAGCATTCAAGGGGACATAACCTTATTAAAAGACAAAACACTACCTACTCCCGGCAATTCTAAACCCAACAGGAAGGTGATATATGTTACTATCTACACAATAAAGGAAAAATGATAAGTGGCAACTGTTTAACACACTTAGCAGCATTTTATATGTGATATTTGCAAAAGGACCTCAAAGTATGATGAAACATAACAAGAATGGATTCTCGTCTCTAAAAATAGAAATCTAATTCCACTTTTGTGATGCTTGTGGAGACATATCCATTACTGATGAAAATTTATTGTGCTATGAATTTACCATAAACTGTAGCACCCCTGAGAAGGCAGAGTATTATTTTAGCTGTTTTTATAGTACCCAAGGATGCGCTTAAATTTCATGCAATGGTGGCTAAATGGTTAAAAGACTTCCCTCTGAATCCCATTATCACCAGCTTCAAATTGTGTAGCTGTATCTCTTCCCATGAACTCTGGCAATGATGTGGGACAATTCCACTATATATTCAAATTTTACTGTATGTTGTTTACATTCCATTTTTACAAATATTATCTGCAATCTTCATGTACAAAATGTAACAGGTAAAAATAATTTGGGACTTCAATACATCTAGTGTATAAAGTTGGTTATAATTCTGACATACTAGTGTTACATTATGTCTAGTCAGGTCATCTAACTTCACTATCTTCACTATCTGAACTACTGTACTTAGGATGTAGTTAGTTTTGGTAAAACTACCACTAGCATGGCTAAACAAAACTTCATTTCTTTATAACAAACAGAGCTATTCAAATTACACTAAAACCCTTCAAATCCCAAGATATTCAACCTATACTGTTTCCAAATGCTGAAAAATCTGGAAAGAACAAACATTTCTTCATATCATGCTGACTTAGTTTAGGAACATAAAAATAACTGAAATTAGCTAAATCAAATAACTCCAGTACTCACCAGACATGTTGAGATGATAATGAAGATTTGTGTGGTGATGCCTGCATGATACATGGGCCCACTCCCCATTTACCATGCCAAAAGTGACTTAATCAGAGTAAGAATCTATGATGGTCTCAGGAAGTTCCGGAGTGACCTTGGCAATTTAAAGGCCATAGAGGCTGGATTCTCAGCTTCACATTTGTTCTGAATGATTTTACTGTGAGCCACAAGTGGACCCGCTTGAGGCAAAATCCAGATTCAACACATCTAAATTTGAGGGGTTTTGGTGTGTAAATTTACAGAATTGCACAAGATATACTGCTATTATTATTTCTACATTATCAAATTTATTCCAGGTAAAATAAAACTAAGTAAAACAAACATGTTCAGTCAAAAAATTTGAAATTAACATAAACAGTGCAATAAGACCTTAAACTGCACCTTAGCACTGCTGATGGTACATTGTTATCTCATGCTGAGGGAGTTAATCATCCTCAACTTCTAATTCATCAAATGAAGATGAGTAAATCAAAAAGGTTTCTGGTTTTTAGCTACCCAGGATTAGTCCTAGTGAGTTCTAATTCTTGCAATGGGCCAACTTAATCTATATTTCAACTGGAAATCATATGAATACATACCTATACAAGGTATTGAGTACATATGTAAAATCTCAGTAAATCCTCAAGAAATTAATCAAAATTTAGTTAACCATAATCAATAAGACAAATACATAAATAAATATAACAAGGTGGCAACGAATATCAAAACAAGTATCATGTACAGAATTGGTTGGGCTGAATGTTCTTCACATCTAGATGCAATATTCATCCAAAATGCACATTTTCTTTGGTTTGCTCCTATTTTGTGTTGAAAGGTTAATTTTTCATCTTGTATACTTATTTTAATGTATCACAACATGATGGTACACTTTGATTTTATTTAACAACCATTTTCATATTGTACTTACTTTGAATATTTCAGTTAAGAAAGTGAGTATTCCACACAAAGTGTCATTCACTTCAGGATTTACTGCATTTAGCATCAGCTTTCTAACATACGCATATAATATACAGAAGTAATACAGATTAATATGACCCAATTTCAGTACATTTAGATGAAGAATATAATGGCATGCTAATGAATGCTACAGTATAACAAATCAAGAACTGAAGAATATGGTTAAATTCCTACATAACAATAAATGATGAATATACTTATTGATAAATGGCCTGTGATTGCTGACTTGTGCTCACTACTCTAATGGGAAAGCCCACCACACCAACACTGCAGGACAATGCATAATGCACCTGTGCCAGCTAGGAATATCCTGCCAGTGGAAAGGATAACCATAATTTCATTTATATAAAAATATCTAAAAACAATGCAATTCACTGCATATATCCAAAAGAACAGCACTTGAAAAATTACTTCGCAATCTTCTATTCTCCAGATCTGCTCAACAGTCTATACACTTACACACAAAGAGGAATGAAAGAAAAGATAATAATTTAACACCCATATTTGAATTGGGAAATTCCATTCTAAAAGCATATGTAAGCAATTTTCAATGTTTGTTACATTCTGGTTTCAAACTCTATATTTAATCAGAATCTTGGGATCTATCCTTAGAATTATCACTGATATAAGGTATCTTCCTTTTAAAACCCATAATCAGCAGCTAGGGACCTAAGAATTACCACAGACATAGAATATGAAATTTTCTTTCTGAAACAATCAGAGATACAGTTTAAATTCATTAGTATTTTCAGTACAACACATACCTCCTAAACATGAGTCAATACAGTATTGCAAAGGTTCACAACTGGAGTAATTATGGACCTACAACATCAATCATTTCACATGAAAATCTTTTAACAAATAAATTTCTGCTTTGATATAGCAAAAGAGAGAACAATGGTGCCAATACGCATACAAAACTGCAAACATTTCATAACCTCCATTTGTAACAATACTAAGCCTAGCCATTATTTTAAAAACTGTTTATATATAATAGTCTTACACAAAATTCATCCATTCCTGACAGATTCAGAATTATATCAGTAACAACATTGAAGCTTAGTCATCTTTTAAAATAGAAAATATACAGGCTGAAATAATGTTCTGAAGTTCCTGACAGTTTTCTTTCCCCAACAAAACATGGGTATATTCTATCGGTAATTCACTTAGTGATGACTTTGGTTAAAAGAAGTACATGTTGATGTAAGATATGTATATAGCCCAGGCCAGCACAATCCAGTGGCAGGAAAAGAGTGGATTTTCTCCATCAGCATACTTACGTGACAAAAACTTGAATGTTTCATCCAATATAATAACAGGAATTGAAATGTTCAAAACAGCCATCCACTGTGCCACATTAAGGGGCTGCAAATGAAACACCACCTACACGAAGGAGAAAAATATAAAGACGGTTATTAAAAGGAATACTGTACACATGCAATTTTAATCAATTATAAAAACCCCAGGCCACCTTTAATGAGGCTCCTAAATCTTCTAGGCTACAATTCCAAAAGGAGAATGGAAATTACGGACTCCTTTGGAGCAAAAACTTCCTCATTGAGACTGAGCTCCTCTTTGTCTGCTGACAATGATATAGCCTCACAGAAGGTGACTTTTCATTTGTAATGTAACCAAATACAGGTGGAGTCCAGTTACACCATACATATACAAAAATATAACATCATTATACAACCACAAGGCTCCTGTTGTGGACTTTGTCCTGTTAGCCCTGCCATTTTGGCTAAATCTTGTAGCAGGCAGGTACTTTCTCAGTTGTTTTTCCATCAAATTCACTAAATTTTCCTATATGATCATTTGGAACTTGTGTGAGGTGCTCATATATTTTGGTGAAAATGATATTATGCTAAACTCCTGAACTGTTACAGAAAAATCTGAGATGCAAGAGAATTTGACTTCTATGACTTTTTCCTGCAATTAGTCCATTAGAAGAGTTTTTCACTGTCAAGTTTAAACTTAGCTATTCATTGTCGTCAAACAATCCTAGCCAGTTTCTTTCTGCCACTGTTTAACCTTAACCTGAATTGCCATGGGACCTAAATATAGCAAATATCATAAAAAATGTATGTACTTCTATAATCACACCAAATTCTTTCAGATTTCCAGCAGTAATAAATCTTACTTTTTATACATATTCACCATTTCCCGCATTAGCGAGGTTGCGTAAAAAACAGATGACTAAACCTTGGAGGGAAAAATTCTCACTTAGCCCCTTCTCTGTTCCTTCTTTTGGGAAAAATAAAACAGAAGGGGAGGATTTCCAGCCCCCACCCCCCTCCCATCCCTTTTAGTCGCCTTCTACGACATGCTTGCAGATATGTGGAAAGTATTCTTTCTTCTCTATCCCCAAGGAAAGTCTCTCAGCAATGTAAGAGTCCACTGTCATGATAAAAACCTATTTGTTACCAAATTGCTATTCTCACAAGACCACCAGTTTTGCACTTCAAAAAGGATACAGTGGAAACTGCTCATCCAAACAGTGCTCAGTGGTAAGTCTCTACAGGGTTTCATTCGGCCTACACCAATCACATACATTCCTCACTCAGTCCTGTCTGCTAACTCTGTATCATCAACTTCAGAAAACATATCTCAACTTACCATTCTAGAAAACTGTCCGTTTCATTCGGCCTACACCAATCACATACATTCCTCACTCAGTCCTGTCATCTTCAGAAAACATATCTCAACTTACCATTCTAGAAAACTGTCCACATGATTAGCTTCCCCTGTAAACATGATCCCACCTAACTTCATTGTACCATTTCAATACTTACTGCAAGAATCTCAAAGTACAAGATGAAGAAGTGGAGCATCATGGATAAGGCCATCGCAGCTAACAGCCACAAGTTGTACCAAGGTGGCATCACAAGTAGGGACTGGTTTTCAGACAAACTGATGAAAAGAAAAGAAATAACTTTCTGAAATCTTCAAAGTTATGTTTAGAGCTAATACTGTGAACTGAAAATATATGCTTAGCTGCTACATATTTCTGATACATCTAATGTTACAAAAATGATACATGGGTTGATGCTATGTAAATCAATGACACCATTACTCAGATCTAATAAGAAAATTTCTACTGACTTACATATCCCAATATTAACATTCAAACTTAATGAACCAATGATCAATGTATACATACACTTTTTGAAGGGTACTCAAATCATCAAACACTGATATGCAAATAATTTCCATTCCTGTTTATTTCTTGAGAGAATGCTAAAGTACTTCTAAAACTTTGAAAACACTAACAGTTTTTGCAAATTCTAACTCACAAAAATCCCATTTCTACAAGGTATCACCTACAGTTCAAGATTTAATGACTATTACTGTTCCATTTATAACATTCAAATTCACTCTAACATACATAAAAATATAATCAAATTTTCTGCTACTTTCTAATCAGAAATCTGGTTAAGTTTAATGCCTCCATGACCCAGTTTCTTCCCATCTCTTTATCAAAAACTCCTTACAACTTTCCTCTTTCCTTCAACAGGTCTGTAATTCCACCTTGACTCAAAGAACACACCAGGTATTAATGTAACATCCACTCTATTTTGGTGATGATCAGATACCCATGAACAATGTGAAAGGACCACATTATGAGGTCTATATGCAGATAAAATACACATTTTATCTGAAAGAGGACATCATCAGGGAATCTGGAATGCAGTTTTCAAGGGAAACTACAGTATGACAAGAAACCGAACAATTTGCACAAGTATATGATGTGTATAGAATCAACTACTCCCATATAAAAGGTCAGTCACTCATGAGATTATACTGACTACTATCTAAATCTAGATACATGCAAACACTAAAAAATTAAATTCCTAAAGATTACCTGTTTAGAGCATTAAGCATTTCAATGGTGACAAGGACAGAAAGGGCCATTGTCATGGGAGCAGGGTGGCTGAATATGCTGCAATCTATTTCTTTGAAGTTTTCTGGATCACTTGAACAGGCAAGATGATGTGACATCTGATAGTAGTTGATCTGTGGGCCTGTAGGATCATACATGAACCACCATGAAGCTGCAAAGACAGTAGCAGCTCCTACATAACAACCTATGACCATGTAACGGAAAAATAGCCATCCAGAGATAAGGGATTCATCTCCCTTACGTGGGGGTCTGTCCATAATGTCTAAATCAGGTGGATTAAAGCCCAGGGCAGTGGCAGGGGGGCCATCAGTGACCAAGTTGACCCAGAGAAGCTGGACAGGGATAAGAGCTTCAGGAAGACCAAGAGCAGCTGTCAGGAAGATGGAAACAACTTCACCAATGTTGGAGGAGATCAAATAACGGATGAATTGCTTCATATTGTTGTAAATAGCACGGCCTTCCTCAACAGCAGCCACAATAGAGGAGAAGTTGTCATCAGCTAGCACCATATCAGAAGCAGACTTGGCTACAGCTGTACCAGAGCCCATTGCAATGCCTATTTCAGCCTTCTTCAGGGCAGGAGCATCATTCACACCATCACCAGTCATAGCTGAGATCTCATTCTCAGCTTGAAGGTATTCAACAATCTTTGACTTGTGGAAGGGTTCCACACGTGAGAAAAGACGAGCATACATACAGGCTGCTCTCTGTTCTGCAACACTCAATTCATCAAATTCTCGACCAGAGTAGGAAAGACCATTTGTACTCTCATCCTCTCCAAAAACTCCAATCCGACAGCAGATAGCTTCAGCAGTGGCCTTGTTATCCCCAGTAATGACAATGACACGGATACCAGCAGCACGGCACCTCTTTATGGAATCACAAACTTCTTTACGTGGTGGGTCAAGCATACCTACCACACCAACAAATGTCATACCTACTTCATACATATGGAATTTGCTAGAGTCGGTAAGGTCCATATGCTCAGGTGATGCTGGATTATCAACAGTAGCTAGAGCTAGACAACGTAATGTGTCATGTCCTCCACCATATGCACGTGTAACGGCCAATATCTTTTCCTTCACACCAGGAGTAAGGGGAAACTTTTGAGTACCAACACGCACATGGGTACAGCGGTCAAGCAGTCCCTCAGGAGCTCCCTTGCAGAACATCTTTGGTCCAGATCCCAGATCAGTAGATTTAAGGGGAACACAGTATGATGACATGGATTTGCGATCTCTTGAGAATTCCAGAGTAAATTCCTTTCTCCATTTTGACTCTATATCTTGCTTACACATGAGTGCAGCAGAGCGGCGATCCATGCCAAATTTAGCTAGTGAGTAAGGATTAATCTTTTCTGCTAGAACAATAAGAGCAGTCTCAGTTGCTTCACCAACTTTCTCAAATACATTTTTAAATTCATTATAATCAATGGATGAATCATTGCACATGCAAGAGATGACTGCTAACTCTTTTAGTCCTTCAAAGTCAGTACCCTTCACTCTAGTACCATTCAAGTATATGTCTCCAACTGGCTCATATGTGGAACCACAAATTTCAAACTCAAGTAAAGAACAGTCATTCTCTACAATCTTGTCAATGATAAACATACGGGAGACAGACATCTGGTTGGTGGTGAGTGTGCCAGTCTTATCTGAACAAATGACAGAGGTGCAACCCAGAGTTTCTACAGAAGGGAGAGACCTAACAATGGCATTCTTCTTTGCCATACGACGAGTACCTAGAGCTAGACAAGTGGTGATAACAGCAGGAAGACCCTCAGGAATGGCAGCTACAGCCAAAGCAACTGCAATCTTGAAGTAGTAGATGGCACCCTTGATCCAAGACCCACCATGAACAGGGTCATTAAAATGTCCAATGTTGATAGCCCATACAGCAACACAAATGACTGTTATAACTTTGGACAACTGCTGACCAAATTCATCGAGTTTCTGTTGCAGAGGGGTCTTGATATCCTCAGTCTCTGCCATCTGGGTACGGATTTTACCTAAAATAGAAAAAAATTTAATTGTTCAAGGTTATAATGAAAAAATTGGTTTATTTAGGTTTATTGCTATGATTACAGTTCTACGAGTATATGAACAAAACAATGGTAGTATCTATCTATTATCATTTACTCCTTTTCCACTTACAAAGGCTATATGATGTGCAAAGAAGCATGAACCTTTAATGGGAATTAATCTAGCTTATCTGAGTTCTCAAACATGGGCTAGAGTTGAAACAGGTCTGCACTTTTAAAGAGGAACGTGTCTTCCATATAATACATATATAAAGAAAACATGCTCTTAAAAAAGAAATTGCAAAATTTCCACATCATCTGACGAAAAAATACCAGATTATACTAAATTGGTCAAAATATTCAAAAGATTAAAGACCCATGGTTTCGGCGCATTACACATGATTGCTAGAAAATGGATGTGAATGGATCTGGCCTTTCTTTGTCTATTCCTGGCAGAGGCGGTCAAGTATGAAAGAAGAATTGGGTAAATTAAATTTGAACGATGTGGTACACTGGGGTCGACATGCTATCAATGGACTGAACCAAGGCATGTGAAACGTCTGGGGTAAACCATGGAAAGGTCTGTATGGCCTGGATGTGGATAGGGAGCTGTGGTTTAGGTGCATTACACATGACAGCTAAACTGAGTGTGAGTGGATGTGGCCATTTTTTATATATATACCTTCCTGACCTTGGAGCCCTTTGTAGCTCCTTCCTTTTTCAATGGGAACCTTCAGCACTAAAAGTAAAGCTACATCCACTGGGTGGGTCCACATGTCAGAGAGTGCAGTGATGCTGTGTGTATGTCTACATGGGGCAACTAAGCAGCGTTCAGTGTCTTCATTGTGGTAGTTGCTACATGAGCACGAAGGGTCTTGAGGTATGCTGAATCATTGTTTGTAGTGTTGTATGGATGGTTGATATCCAGATCATAAATAAGAGCATACATGTCTGGAAAGCATGGTTTAAGATAGGCATATGACTAACAGAGTAGTGCTCAAGACTTAGTTAGCAAGGTGACTGTTTCATGCTTGTTGGCTTACTTAAATGTATACATGTTTTGTCAGTGCTGTGTGTGTTGGGGTAGGAGAATCTGTAGGTATAAGGTGCTAAAATATGATGCAGAGGTAAGGGAAAATATTGTTTTCTTACTTGGGGGTTGATGGTTAGTTATCGAGTGGTTTGGATGAGAAGGGTACAGTGCTGTTGCAAGGAGCTAAGTGCTGAGCATACTGAGGAAGGATTTTATTAGGAAAATTTTTTGTTGTGTGGATAATGGATGTATATACATAAACATTATACATATATGGTTAAATGCTGCATTCAATCATCACAAAACAAATGCTGATACGGTGTGTAACACTAACAAATTGTCAATCAAAAGGACTGAAGAGGAATACTATACAGCCAAAGGGATGATCCATCAGTGAGAGGAAATAAGAACACTATTCTACGAAAGCAGCACTTATGTATTGGACACAATCCAAGTAATCTAGTACTGGTAATTTGAATCAACTAATTCTTTAAGATTCTACAAGTCAAAACAATACTTACCTATTGCAGTTCCTAGTCCTGTACCAATAACAATCCCTATAGCCTTGCCAGTAGTTATGTTGGTACCAGAGAAAAGGATATTCTTCTTGTCCTGCAAGGAAAAGAACATTTTTGATATGTTATGGGCCAAAATACTAATTGCCAATTCTAAGCCTGTTATTCTATCTCTGTCTATGAAACTTTATTCCCTAGAGGGAAGCATCCTCCAGAGAAGTCTCCAGGTTATTCTACCCAAAATTATCTCATGTCCATCCTGTAATGCCTTAACAGGTCCTCATAGAACCCCACAAATTGGTCTCACAAAATGGTCTCCTGTATCCGTACCACATTCTTTAATTTCAGTATTTATTTTCATGTTGACATACATGTTCTTATTTTTCAGTATCCTTACATCATCAATAAGATCCAATGTAAAGTAATAAGGATGGGACAGAGTGAAAGAAGGCCTCAATACAATTATCATATACTGGATAAAAGCTTATGGAGTCTGTGTGTGAGAAGGACTTGGGAGCAGACATCATTATCTCTAGCCTACTGCCAGAGTCCCATATCTGAAGAATATTAAAGGAGACACACTGTATGCTGGCAAATATTAAATATCTTTAGAGTACAGTATATGGATACACAAATATTTAGCAAACTGTTCATATCCTACAAAATGCCAAAACTAAAACATTCTTCTCAAGTTAGCCCAAAGAGCTAAACAGAGAAGGTCCAAAGGAGATCAACATAGTACCAGAATTAAGAAAGCCGAGTTACAAGAAAAGGAAAGAAGCCTTAAATATGCCCACTTTGGAGGAAATGAAGAGTGAGGTCGTGACCTAATCACAACCTCTAAATTCTTAAAACATACTTATGACGCTGACAATGGACTGGTCTTTTAGATGTGCAGGGACTGTACAGAGGACATAACATGAAATTAAGCAAGAAACTTAAGATAAGATAAGATAAGATATTCACACATTGATTTCAAGCAAATTTGTATGAAAAATAAACTGGAAATAGCAGAACCACCACCCACCTGATTGACTGCCTTCGTATCTGGAACAATATCTGTATGTTTGATAACCGAAACTGACTCGCCAGTCAAGATGGACTGATCAACACGTAAAGTAGTAGAATATATCTTGATTAAACGCATATCTGCTGGAATCTTGTCACCAACTGAAAAATAAATATATGATTCTACAGTATTGGAATACAGCTTATGCATAAAGAGACAACTAAATAAAAAGGAAACACATTGCAAAAAATGATATGCATGTTTTCATTGCCTGTAACCAATTCACCATGAGAAGAACAAAAGCTTCAAAGAGCATAACTCAGCAATATCAACAAAATATCATTACCATTACATAACACCAGTACCCCTTCTCCAGGAGTTCCTCCAGCTTCAATGCTGAACCTTAATCAGTAGCAAGGAAATGATGGACTTCTATGGCGTGAGAAGTTCTTTGACAAAATCACTAATATGGCAACCTCTCCAAAGGCGAGTTCTCACTCACCACATGACCACAAGCAGGCAGAGTCCAGTTATGCTTATATACATGAATTTATGTGTATACACATATATTTTTTCAGAACTGTTTGCCGTTGCCCACATAAGCAAGATTGTGCCAGAAATGGACTTAAAGAGAAAAGGCCTCATTCACTCATCTACTCCTAGCTGTTGTGTAATGCACCAAAAACACAGCCCCCTATAAACCAGAACACACAAACCTTTCCATGGTTTCTCTCAGCTGCTTCATATGCCCTGGTTCAGACTACCGACAGCATGTCACTCCCTGTATACCACATTCACTCTATCCTATGCACATCTTTCACCCTCCTGCAAGTCCAAGCCCCGAGCAATCAAAATCTTTTTAACTTGATCCTTCCATCTCCAATTTCACCTCCTTGTACCTTCCACTTCTGAAACATATATCCTCTTTGTCAACCTTTCCTCACTCATTCTCTACTTATGTCTAAAACATTTCAGCACACCCTTTTCAGATCTCTTAACCATACTCTTCTTATTACCAAACACCTATCTTTCCAACCACTGTTTACTCAATCAACCCTACTCACACATACTTCTACACCTTTTAAGCGCTATTCAAATGATAACAGAAAAGACAGTACTGATAAATAATCAGTAAAGAATGGGTGATGTCATGCAGGCTACAGAAAATTGCATTAATGCCAAGAAAATACATGAAAGAAAATGATAAGTTAGCAGTTCTCATTGATATTCTGTAGTCACAAATGTAGTTCTGAGAGTAATAAACAGGAGATGAGCACGAAAGAAAAGTACAACTATCATTATCAGGGGAATGTTCTACAAGATCAATGACCCCAAGAGATAAGCCTATCTTGTAGTACCCATGATGAATGATGATCTCCACATATACTTTCCTTAAATATAACAGCTTCTTTTATGTATCTATCACTAACATTATTCAAACTTTCCCTTTCTCATGAACATAACATCCCATACATGTCTCACAACCTTTGCCTTTCTAACCCTCAAAAATCACAATTTTCAAGTTTATAATATCAAAGTCATCTTAAAAAAAAAATCACTTCAGAAGTATATTTTGTCTGCTACTTTCACTTTATAATGTGTTTAAGTTTTTAGCATAACATGCAAAAAAAAGTGTAGGAGTGAGGACTGAGGCCACTGAGTTGCCAATGTGCATATTTCATTGTTTATATTACCTTTGCTGTAATATTTCTTACTGGCATCATGTTTTACACAACAAACCTTCTCTTGTTATAATCAATGTGCTTCAATGATAACTTTCTTAAAACAGCAAAACTATAGAAGTTTGTAAAATTACCAGTTGCACTGTTAAGATGCAGGCAGGTGCTTGCAACAATTCCTCCAATTTTGCAAGAAAATTTTCTCCTCCCTTTGGTTAATCTTCAATGCTGGAAGAGCTAATGTTTATAAAATCACTATGCATACGATCTGAAGACATATTATTGTCAAATAATTCAGTATCATCTTCTGCCTCCTCCTCTAAATCTAAGTTAAAGCAATTTAATTTCCTACCTAGAAAACTCATAAAAAGGTGCTTCTGTTGGTATGGTTGGAGGAAGGCTGCTACCAAAAATAATCATGCATTGTAACTCCTAAGCTCAGCACTCAGTTTTGAAAGTGAAGCTCAAAACTTGATACATCCACCTACAGGAGTTGCTCAGCTTGTGTAAATGTCCCAGGTTAAGTACTATTTTACGTTTGTATTATTTCCTTCAAAAGTTATTAGATTGAAAAGGTTTATGAATCTGAAAACAACAATAATAATATTCATATCTTTGTGTAAGCATTTCACCTGTTTTTCTTAAAGCATATTTCTATTATATCTGTATCTCTAATAGTTGTTCCCTCTAAGAACTACCTCAAGGGGATGGCCTCATCAAAATAGTCTCCATAACTGGTGAACATCAGTGCAGTTTCGTGGCATTTAGTGCCTCACCTTTAACAGGCCATTGGTAGAGGGTAACTCTTGTGCAGTGTTTCCAAAGGCTCTTACCTAGTGTTCCTATCAACTCCTTCTATCTAATATGTCTACCTGATGTTCATGTCAAATGTTTCAACCTAATAATTCTACATAACACTCCCAACTAATGTTCCTACCTACTACTTCTACCTATTGTTTCTACCTGATGTCCCTGTCTGATTTCCCTATCTACATCTTCTATCTTCTGGTCCTACAACAGAAAAAATTCTGATATTGCAGTATGACAGCACATAACCCACCTGACACTTCAATGATGTCTCCTGGAACAATCTCCCTAGCACGAATCTTTTGTACACCTGGCTTATTGGCACGAATCACTTTCCCCATCTCTGGTTCATATTCCTTTAAGGCCTCAATAGCAGACTCTGCATTGCGTTCCTTAGAAGAGAAAAGCTGAATTACTATACGGTTAAAAATGGCTTACAATCACGTGTAAAGATACTGGAAGCATCACAAGGTCAGTCAAAAACTTAAAAGCATCAATAAAATACTCAAATCATGGCTAAAAGTACAACCAGGTTAATCAACAATATTAATAAATTAAGCAAATCACTCATAAAGGTACAATACTACTAGAAATTTTAGGCCTTTGGAAAAATGTGCCACTCCCTATAACCATGGTTCTACTGTTGTTTCTCACAATTGTGTCATATCATTATCAATTCAACAGGCTTTTACCAATATTCTATGGCTTTCAAACAAGCATAAATGTTTACTTTTGAAATGTATTTAAAATGCATGTTGGTCAAGCAAAAGTGCAAGTTTTAATAAAACAGAAAACAAATATGGGCGGTGAAAAGAAAATCCCCTAAAAGTAACACTGTTTCTTGTGAAGCTGATACAAACAAGGATTACCTTTAGTGGCATACAGAACTGTAATAAAGAAGTTATCAAGTGTGCCACATGGAACAGAATAAACTTCAATACTATTTATAATAGGATTAGACAGAGGTAAAGAGCCAAAGTAAGTACAATTAGATGCTAATAAAGAATAAGATCAGAAAATAATGCAGAAAAATTACACTTATGATTCAAATATAAAATGGATTCATATAAAAAATTATCTTCTTTTCATACCATGTAGAGTGAAGGAAATAAAAATGATAGTTTTGATAAAAGAACTTAGCTACAAGTGGGGTTAAATGTCTGTGAAATATCAGTTATCTAAAATGAAGTTAATACATTCACAATGACCTACTTAAAAAGGCATTAGAAAAAGGTACGCACCTGCCATACACCAACAATAGCATTAGCAATCAAAATGAGCAGGATAACAAAAGGTTCAACAAAAGCAGTGACAGTTTCTTCACCTTCTTCAAAACACGCTAAAACCTGTGGAAAAAAATCAAAAGCTTACACAAAATATTATTTGAAAGGTTACTAGGAACAGCAGTAAAGAAGGGTGAGATCAACATGTGAAACACACACAAAATCTCTAAATCATCAGAAATCAGTTATAAAATCAAACTTGTCAATTTTTAATCATTGTACATTTCCCATCATACATCAAAGTAGGTTTTGCAAAATCTTTTCTAAACACACTAGCCTTGGAATATCTTTCTGCATTTCTCCCTTTTAAAACCATTCACAATTATCCCCACTCTTTCTCTGTACACCTTTCTTTCAAAATTCTACTATTCCCACGCACTTCACTAAGCTAAACACCTTTTTGTCATTCCTTCCAAAACCATTTCTATCTACAACTACACCATCTCAATCATCCCCATTTTAACTTTTAAGCTTTCGACATGGTCTAGAAATAATATTTGGGAATACCCTAATAAATAAGTTAGAAAAAATGAAATCCCTTACGAAGTGATAAATTAGCTTTCAAGAGTGTCAGAAAAACCACAGAAAGTTCTGTTATCACTTCTGTAATGGCCTGATCCTGAGCTATGTGAGTGCCCTGAGAGATATGAATGATAAGCTTGACAACTCCCAAAAAACAGAATAAAGCATGATAAAGAGATTTCTTAATTTCTGTCAAATTTGCTTCCTTAATGTATTCCTAATTCATACACAGCCACCATATTAGTGATAAATAACATACAACATACTCATATGCATTACATCTTTCATACTAAAATTAAGTGTGAGGGAGATGAGCTTCCAAGTGTGAGGATTTGGAATAATTACTTTTTTCTTAATATCATAAACTGTATCCTTATGTCCTAATACTCACATTCCATACACGGGTACAGCATTATTTTTGAATAACATGAATATATATATCTCATACTCATACATATTCGCCTTTTCCCGCGTTAGCGAGGTAGCGTTAAGAACAGAGGACTGAGCCTCTGAGGGAAAATCCTC
>JAYMFT010099605.1:0-13798 GCA_038088735.1 Panulirus argus
CACATTCGCTCACACTCAGTCTCTAGCTGTCATATATATATATATATATATATATATATATATATATATATTGTACTTGATCGCCGTTTCCTACATTAGAGACTTGGAGAGGGAGGCGAGTATGCAGTCTGTATGGGATAAAAGGTCCTGGGAAGTGAGTCAGTTGTTGTTTGCTGATGATACGGCACTTGTGGCTGATTTGAGTGAGAAACTAGAGAAACTGGTGACTGAGTTTGCAAGAGTGTGTGAAAGGAGGAAGTTGAGCGAATGTGAATAAAGGCTAGGTTATCAAGTTCAGCAGGGGTGAGGGACAAGTTAGTTGGGATGTAAGTTTGAATGGAGAAAAATTTGAGGAAGTGAAGTGTTTTAGATACCTGGGAGTGGACTTGGCAGCGAATGGAACAATGGAAGCGGAGGTGAGTCGTAGGGTGGATGAGGGGGCGAAGGTTCTGGGAGCGCTGAAGAAAGTGTGGAAAGAAAGATCGTTATCTGGGAGGGCAAAAGTGGGTATGTTTGAAGGTATAGTAGTCCCATCAATATTGACTGGATCGAGACATGGGCTGTGGGTAAGGCTGTGCGAAGGAGGGTTGATGTGTTGGAAGGAAATGTTTGAGGACAATATGTTGTGTGAGGTGGTTTGATCGGTAAGAACTGAAAGGGTAAGAGAGAAGTGTGGTAACAAAAAGAGTATGGTTGAGACAGCTGAAGAGGATATGCTGAAATTGTTTGAAAATATGGAGAGAATGAGTAAAGAAAGGTTGACAAAGAGGATACATGTGTCAGAAGTGAAGGGAAGGAGGAGAAGCGGGAGACCAAATTGGAGGTGGAAGGAAGGAGTGGAAAGCAATTTGAATGACCGAGGCTTGAACATGCAGGAGGGTGAAAAGGTGCACTGGATAGATTGAACTAGAACGATGCAGTATACTAGGGTCGACGTGCCGTCAGTGGACTAAACAAGGGCATGTGAAGCGTCTGGGGTAAACCATGGAAAGGTCTGTGGGAAATGAGTAAGAATTCAAGGAATGATTATGACGAAAAGGAGGAAGGGTGAGGTGAGGAAGTGTGAGGTGTTGGGCAAGTGCCAACACTGGCGGTCCCTCCCAAGGGCTGCAGTAACTGTCACGTCCACAGAAAATTCAGTCCTAGTGCAAAATGTAGTTTAGGTTCGAATGTATGTCTGACCTATGTGGTTTAATGTTTAAAATATAAAAACATATATATATATATATATATATATATATATATATATATATATATATATATATATATATAAAAGCGAGTTTTTTGTTAACGCTGCCATAAGGTGAGTATGTCTGGATTTATGATTGGAGGTAAAGACATGGTTAAGAGACTGAGAAACACCGTTGTACAACTTTCCCACCGTAACACACAAAATGTGATCAAATAGTTATCACACACTCAAAGGTCACCCGGGATATTGTCCAACACTAATCAGTCAGGTCAACCGGCCACTCTCTCCGCCTTCGACTGCGTCACGGGCCGCTAGGTTCCAGTGACCTCTCTCCTCAGGTCAGTGGGCCAGCCGGGACCGAGTTTGCCGGTTAAATCATCAATTCAGTGGATCTGGAAATCACGAGATTACCTTTTCCGTGCCCGAGCACCCTTGGCGTGGTGTGTGTAAACCTATGTCAGGGGCCGGAGCTAGCAGGATCTGGGTCACCCAGCAGCGGCCCGTGTTAACATTGGCCTCTCTCACCGTATTGTAACCTCGGAAATGTTCCTGAATCTATGTACTCAATTATCTCAGACCCTATAAATCATATGAAGCTTCATAGCCTGTGAAAAGAGCATCAGGTTGACCTAATCAACAAAGTTCAGAGACCTTGTTTTTCACCGCCATGGTTATGAAGACCAGCGGTCAACATTCACTTGTCATCAACTCTCCCGCTAGCGAAAACATCGTGCGGTCGGGTTATGCGAAGGGCGCCTGATCTCCGTTAACTGGCCAGGCTCCGGGGCAGCACTCATCATCCCCCACCACCACCAGCTGGCTGAGTATACCTAGTCAGTAAAGGTCGTAAGCTACCAAGGTCATACCGGTGCTCAGGATCAGGTAAATAGGCATCGCTCATTAACTTGCTTGTGCACGTAAAGAAATATTAGCGAGTCTCCCGCTCGTACAGTCTATACGTCAAATGGGAGTGATGAGGACCAAGGCAGCGCTGACTTCCTGTAGGGCACAGTTTCTGCAGGTGAGGCTGGGAATGCAATGATGATAATGAGAGAAATTAAGCAACATTTTTTCTTTTAGCCAGAGCTGATCCACTAGTGTGCATAGGACCGGTTATTAATCTCTCTCTCTCTCTCTCTCTTTCTCGTCTCTCTCTCTCTCTCTTCTCTCTCTCTCTCTCTCTCTCTCTCTCTCTCTCTCTCCTTACCATTAAGATGTATGTTTACTTCCACAGACCAAACTGTAGAATGACATTCGGGATTGTTACACAAAACTTGTCATCTAATATCCATCCAGTCATCTCAACAAACCAGTCTTCAGGCGGGAGGGTGTGTGTGTACATCTGTGCATCTCATCTCGTCTTCGTAGTAAAACCTGAATCTGCAATTTCTTTATTATCACTTTTTTTTTTATTGGAAACTCTAAAAAAAAAGAACTTGGATACCATAATAATGATACTTCGATATTCCAGCACCCGAGATTAATACTTATATTTACAAAAAAAGAAATCGCTTTAGTCCACCTAGCTCATAATGGATATAATTTGTCATGCTCTTCAGCTGTGTTAAAAGAAAACGGGGTCAAAATTGCAATTTGCCAAACCTTCCCCGTGTCAATACAAAGGAAGCGGCCAAGATGAACCGTGTGATGGTGGCGGTGCTGATGATTAATGATAACAATGGCTTACATGACGGTCCAGTGTCTCTGCGTCTTGGCAACAGTTATGCTCAAATATGCGGACATTCATTTAACCACCGTCCGTACAACTTCCTAGTACTTCTAATATGTACCCGCAGGTATTTACTCATGTGTTGGTATGGGCAAACATGCATACACTCATATCTACACTTGTGTGAAAAGATAAAAAGTAGCTTTTCATACATACATACCTAACAAGGCATAAATGATAAACACGCACATATAGAGCCAGCCGAGCGACGTTCAGTCATAAACCAATTTGCTTATTCATCATCCTCTGGGCTGACAACTGGCTGGCACCGCTGACAACCTCTGTCATTTCCATTCCTTGCTCTGGTGGCCAGCACACGAGCCGTACAAGAGATAACGAGAGTAATGTATTTTCTTCTTGAAATCGTAACGTTACGTGTAAAGAGGTCGAATCTTTATCAAGAACAGTAAGCGACTGAAGTTATTCTTTTAATATTCTATATTTACACATCTACCTATATACACATGTGTGTGTCTGTGTGTGTGATTACTACATGTGTGTTATGGAGAGAGAGCAGTCTCTTAACCTTGTAAATATGTACCATATCTTTACTCGTGTATGTCTACACACACACACACCGAACTAAGCCAGGTACCCATTTACTGATCAACTTCGAGGGGAGGATGAACACCTGGGTTGAGTGTGGGTGGGCCCGTGCTAACTCATGGCAAGCAACGCTAAACATTAGACGAACGGGGACCCTGTGTCTATATATATAGATTAAAAGAAACATATGTACATAAATGATATATACATACACACACACACTTATATATACATATATATATATATATATATATATATATATATATATATTATCCCTGGGGCAGGGTAGAAAGAATTTACCTACGTATTCCTTGCGTGTCGCAGATGACGATTGAAAAAGGCGGGAAAGAGGGGCTAGAACCCCCCTTCTTGTATTTCAGTTTCTGAAATACGGAACAGAAGGAACCAAGCGGGGAGTGCTCATCGTTCTCAAAGGCTCAGGCTGGGGTATCTGAATGTGAGTGGATGTAACGAAGATGAGAAGAGAGGAAGGATAGGCCCAAATACTTCCCTTTTCTCTTTCACTAGCAACTTTACTTCGTCATCCCACCATTTGCTAGCCCACCTCCCACCTTTCAAATGCCACATGCATCTCTCGCACATGCCAGCATTGCTTTCTTAGATACCTCCTTTTCCTTACCCTCTCCTCTTTCTTAATTTACTCTCACCTTTTGCCATTTTACACACTCTCTTTTTCTCGCCATCTATCTATCTATACACACACACATATATATATATATGATAAACGAAAGTAGGAACTGTTCTTATTTTCTTTTTCCAGTGTGTTGAATGTGGATTTTTTCTTCACGGTGAAGTGAAGGTATATCTATATATATATATATATATATATATATATATATATATATATATATATATAGATAGATAGATAGATAGATATATTTCTGCGGCCAAGTACGCTCTCAGCCTGTCAGCGAAAAGCATCGCTGGCGTTATTCCACTCTATCTTGGAAAGTTCGGTCTTCCGAGAGCCTACGTTGTCTTGCTATCCTGTACTTCGTTGGTATTTCCTGGGTGTCATCTCGCCATGTCTTTCTAGGTGTGCTTGCTGGTCTTCTTCCTGTCGGTGCCTGGTCAAATGCTATTCTTAGGTGTTCTTTCTTCATCAGTTGTCACCGGATGTCCCATCCATCTTAACTTTGCTTGTTCAGTTCTCGTCTTTAGAAGTATTACGTTTTGGTTCTGTCTGATCCCTTCATTTCTTTTTCCATTCAGATTTCTCTTTCCCAGAGTGCTTCTGTTGTCTTCATTTGCTGCCGCAATCAATCTGCTTATATCGGTCTTGATTAATGTCCTTCTTTCATATCCATACATTAATGATGGCATAAATACAGTGGTGAATGCGAGTTGTTTAACATGTTGATAGGTGTTCCTCCATCAGTGGTGGACATAACTTCTGTAACAATAAAAAGCAATTTTTTTTCTAACATTCAGTTATCTTTATTTGAATGTCCTCCATGGCTGATAATATGACATCAAGGAATTTTAATTCCGTTGCTTGTGGTAGTATATATACCTTCTGATTTGATACTGTATTCTAAGTCTCTTTATCTCCTCCAAATTACCAGAAAATCTGACTTGATCTTATTCGTTTATAACGCACTTTACTTACAAATGTCCTTACATTTTGTCTTCTTTACCACAGTGAGTAAAGATTTTATCACTAGCGGAAAATTAGATATTTACTTTATTTACCTCTGATAATCTGGATGTCTTGGCCAGTGTGAAGCTTTTCGTGTTGATTAAAATCTATCTTCGCTCCGAAAGTAACTGCTGGGGGCATGTTGGCCTATACTGCAGAATAACAGAGACCCGTGAAAACGAGTGTGAATGAACAAACTCCACGATGTTGCCAACCAAAAATTTCTCAAATTCTCTGGGTATAACAACACGAGTATATACCTAATATCTGGTCTGCCAAACCAAAGAACCAGTATTGGTCTGGCTACAGACGGCAGTAACAATCATTCTCAGATCACGAGACCTGAGTCTTCTCTAAGTGATACACACCACAGTTCAACCTGCAACTTTCACTGGCCCTGAGGCTAGTTGTAGATACGAATAAGGTTGGAATATGATGCGACGGAAGTAGAACAAGAATAAGAGCCCCCTTGAGCACGATATCGTGGCCCTTGAGCACAACGGTACGACCCTTGAGCACGACCATGTGATCCTTCAACACAATGGTATGACCATTGATCAAGAAATGTACAACCCTTAACAGTAAAGTAACAAAACTATGCTGTCATACCGTAGGGTTGTACCGTCTTGTGCAAGGCTCGCACCGCCGTACCCAAGGGCCGTAGTTAATCCTAGCAGACAAAAAAGGCCGTCAGAATAAGACACAAAAAGAAAGTGACAGATAGAGAGACGGACAGACAGACAAAAATAACAACGAAGAATAAGCAGACTGGGACACAGAAGACAGGAGAGAGAAATAGGGAAGGAGGGAAGAGGCAGGAGAAGCCGGAAATGGCTGGAAGGTGGAAATTCAAGGCAAAAAGAGAGAGAAAAAAAATCCGAACAACTGTTGCTGTAAGAGAAACTATTCGGTGAGATGCGAGTAACGTGTCCAGACTCGAGACAACCTCCAACGTGTTCCCACAGCTGCGCCACCCTCGCTAATCAAAGTTGGTTTAGAATTTTACGAGTGGTCGGAAACTGCGGGAGGAAATAGTTACAAGAATATTTCTCCTGCAGGACGTGGCAAAGTGAGACTGTGCACCCTGGGCTGGTGTTAACTCGTTGGAATCAACAGGTGCATGTCTGGTCGTATGGTTCAGAATGAAACAGCAAGAGCAGGTTCAACACGTATAGAATGAAACAGAAACAACCACTCCTTATGAGTTTTGTTTATAGTTGGTGAAAGATACAAAAAGATGCAAGTACATATGAAAATGATTTCAAGATTGAATGACGTATGGTTAGATCATCATGATCAGCAGTACAGTTGCTGCTGTTGAAGACCTAATATGGTATATTCAGCTCTCAGACATACAACCTGTTATTTGCATTAGAGAACTGATGCTGATACTGTTAACAGTTCACAAGAACTGTGATATAAGGTAACGGTGTTACCTTCCACAGATAACAAAACGGCGGCAATATCAAGATCACTTTAACTTGCTTTGATCACACAAACTAATGCCACAACTTGGGAGGGAATAATCATGAATGTGAAGGCTGCCACAGATACCCAGCAGGCTGAGGATCAGGTAATACCAGGCTGCACCTAACATGAACATAATGTTAAAATGTCGGCAGTTGTGTCAGGCAAGCTGGAAACGGTTGGGGTGAGGAGACATAGTGCTCGTGTGGTGCTCGTATTACACCATGACGCCAACATACATACTGGAAATGAGGTTGTGAATCCATAACATCGAAGCCACCGGGAGCAGCTAGGAGATTTCCACTTGGCTAAAATAAGCGTAAAATATCTGCTAACAAGACTGTCCTCTACTATCGCCCGCAAATGTGGACATCATTGTAAGGTTTCGGTACGGGGTCCGACACCAGAGATCATTAACCTCCAGGAATAGAAAAGCTGTGGAATTTGCGCAAGAGGACGGTGGTGATCGTGGGAGAAATGGACACACAACGGGAGGACCTGGCGCCGCTGTTGGTGTCGAGGAGAGGCACAGACATCACAGCGTCCGGATGTACGACCGTCCTCGATGCTCACTTGATCTCCTCCTCGGGTCAATCAGGTTTGGAGTGTGCAGTGCCTATGCCAAAGAGAGCATTCAAAGCACAGCCCAGATTTTCCTGAGAAATTTGTAAAGAAGAAAAGTTGTTGAACTGTGCAAGCTAGAATGACATGAGAGAAAGAGAGAGAGAGAGAGATAGTGTGTCATGGGAAGAAGATATAATAAAAATAATGACTGTCACAAGCTGAAAATACAAAAAGGATCAAGTCAACGGACGAGAAAAAATAGTAAAGACGAAAAAGATAAAAAATGCACAAAAAGTTATTTCAATTTCACTCCTCAGTCCTGGGTGCTCGTCACTTCCCTGCCTCACGGATGTCTTGTATATTGTTCTGTAGCAGGTGTTACAGGCCCAGAGAGGCAGGTGCAAGAAATAAAGGAATGAAAAAAAATAGTAGTCACAGACCGCGACAGAAACATATAAAATGTAAGAAAGAGCAAAACAACAGAAAAAAATAATCGAAAATTGTAATATACAGCAGTGCGTTATTGGCTTCCCTGTCAGAGCCTGGGGTCATGGTGGAGGCTTTGGGTACAGAGGGATTGGTCGACCTTAAAGACCTTGAGTACGAGGCAGGGACGCTGGCCATAGAGCGATCAGTTGACCTTGAAAGCCTGGAGAGGACCCTGTGTGTACGGACCCCTGCTGGCGTGATATGTGCCGAAGTATCTGCGTATTTGGGATGGCGTATACACATCCTTGTAATGTATATAAGAGTGGTGGCGTATGTGAAACTAACACATTCATCGACACCGCTGTCCTAAATCGCAGGAAGAGAGAGAGAGAGAGAGAGAGAGAGAGAGAGAGAGAGAGAGAGAGATGAACCTCGGGGCTACATCTTTAGACAGTTACATCTCAATCATCACCTCTCTCTCTTCTCTCTTCTCTCTCTCTCTCAAGATTTAGGACGGTAAGCTGCCGTGACATCGGCGCAGGTATGTAAAACATGAGGCGTAAAACAGTTAATTCACGAGACTCGGACGAGACGTCTCTACGGATATTAAACGTTTACCTGAGCGCGTCTTTTGCTGCACGGTCAACTGCCTCGCTCCCACACCATTACTGTCGAGCTGGCATCACCGCTCACTACTGTTATACAGCCCGGGGAACCTGCTCGAGTCTGGTGGAGGTATACGTACATCACCCCTGACAAGGAAATCTCACATGAAAAGTGGTTTTCGTTTGATAATGACTAACCATAATGGTGTAATTCGAGTTGATAAGGCCAATCAAAGTTCGACGCTTACATACACGTATATAATAACCGATTACTGACTTTTGTATGTGAAGTCATACACTCTTTGGTTTCTGTCTCTTTATCTCTGTGTATCTCGTATTAATGCTTTGAGTACGATGCCTCACCCCTTGAGCAGGGTGACTAAACGTCATCGTATTGAAAAGGAACGGTCGTAGTTAAGACGTTGTACTCAAGGGGATGAGTTGTACTCTAAATGGATGAGTTGTACTTAAGGCGACGAGTTGTTGTACTCGAGGGAATGAGTCGTCGTACTCAAGGGGACGAGTTGTCGTACTCAAGGAGATGAGTCGTATACTCAAGGGGGCGAGTTGTCGTACTCAAGGAGTTCATTTTTCAGTCCTGCTATACAGGCGTGTGAGTTCTCCAGTACCACCTGCATTTACTTCCACTTTGCTTGGCTTGTCCCACACGTCTGCCACTTTCTTGACTAAGAACGTTCCCAGTGACGCTTCTCCATCCTGCATGTCATCGCTTCCTTGTGTTATGGACTCTCCTGATTTCGAAGAAGTGTTGTGGGTTAACGTTTTCGTTGCTTCCTTGGCATTTATAGTTATCAATTATGTATTCCCTTTCCTCCAACGTGGACAGATGTAGGGGGTTCCCTGTGTCACTCATTCTCTTCAAATCTCATCCAATTTTCAGTGCATTCTTTTGGTCTTTCCCAAGAAATTTATGTGTTATTCCTGATAGCTCATTTAGGGCCAAATTTATATCATGTGTATGTGTGTGTGTGATTACTATTTTGTGATATTGATTGTGTGTTCCGGGGAGAAAATTTTACACTCGCCTTCCCCGTCTCTTAACCTCACGTGTACCATGTCTTTACTCAAGTGTGTATTTACACCCCATCCCCTCCAGCCTAAACCAGGTACCAACTTATCGACCAGCCCCGAAGGGAGGACGAGCAGCTGGGATTGCTGTGGGCCGACTGTCGTGCCCAGGATTCGAACCCATGTGGGTTCGACCTGGGCAGGCCCGTGTTGACTCATGGTCAGCAACGCTTGAGAGATTTGTGAGTGGAATGTGTCAAGTTGGAATACTAATAAAAAATAAAAAGTTTATTTGATAAAGCGTAAAAGGAATGCATTTAAGAAATCTAAATTAAGTGGCAATCCACCGACCATGAAATGTGATCAAGATTACGAAGACAGTGCATGAAGAAAATCAGGATCCGTAAAAGCGAATGATTTCAAAAGAGAATTGCTGACAACTTGAAAGAAACCGTAAAGAATTATTCAGATATGTATGATA
Organism: Panulirus argus; assembly: GCA_038088735.1. Lineage (NCBI taxonomy): Eukaryota > Metazoa > Arthropoda > Malacostraca > Decapoda > Palinuridae > Panulirus > Panulirus argus. The sequence goes on from JAYMFT010099605.1 coordinate 9,703, forward strand.
CAAGAGATAAGATAAAGGACACAATTTAGCCAATTATCACTAAAAATAAAACCCTACTTAACAACAGTAAAGAAATGGTTTCCTTACAAAACGAACATTTCGATTCAACATTTACTCTCGAGATTCCTCAAGTATACCACAATTAAAAAGAAATATATCCAGAAAATGAGAAATACATACGTTAACAAAGATACGCAATACTTTAATATTTAGAAAAATAAAGTTAGGAATCTCCTCGGTCTCGGCTATAAATCTCCCAGTGTAATGAAGGTCGTAAGAAGACATAGTATTTCCGACCACAAAATCTTCAAATCAAATCGCTACGAGAGGGTGAAGTGCCGAATGATAACCCAAATTCTCAAAAACGGACATAGTCAATGTATTTCGTGCTACCGTCCTATCAGCCTTACTTGAAAATTTTAGGTAAAACATTTTACAAACAAAAATAATCGGGGATAAAATCGTTGAATCTTTAGAACAAAATAAATTGATAACCGATCGTCAATAAGGGTTCCGTAATAAATGATGTTAATTGAATCTATGTTTGATGAATGGGATTCCAAAGTACCCTGAGATGTTATATACCTAGACCTTCAAAACATTTTGGACGATGTACCATACAAAAGATTACTAAATAAGATTAAATCCCACAGTCTAGGATATCAAATCACAGATGATTCTTTTCTCGAAAAGAAAAAAAAAAAAAAGGATCAAAACCTGCAGGAACGAATCGTTAATGAAGAGATACTAAAAACTATTATATTATGGATACTTTTTGTTATATTCCTTTTCATCTCCAGCACCATTGTTACCCCACCAACAAAAGCTTGAATGTCGTTACAAGTTTCTTGTGACTGTAGATGTCACAGAGGAGTATCTCATTGTCCCTTTATGGCTCTGTAGTTTCACCTCCTGTTCTCGTCTCGCATTCACCAGGAGGCATTGATGCCTGATGTCTTGTCTCGTTTGATGACCACAGTTCAGCAATCTCTTTTATTCAGGTAGAGGCTAAGCTTAACGGGCCGCATGCAAGGTACAAAAGTGTGTCAGCGGGTGAAGGTCTGCGTAAGGTTGTGAGTGAGAGAGGACCAGTGTGCGAGTCAGTGTGAATGTGGAATTGGATGAGAGATAGGATGTGAGGGTTAGTATGAAGACTATCACTAATGTGGACTAGTATGAGGAGCGAACGTGAATGTGTTAGTAATTTAGAAGCATTGTGCAGGTCAATTTGTGGGAAACACTGTAAAATTCAGTGTGTTGAGAATAGTGTGAGGGTCAGTGTATGGATACCAGTGTGAGGGTGTGTGCGCGTGTGGGAGGACCAGAGTGAGGGTGAGTGTGTAGGGATCATCGTGAGCATTGGTGTGTGGGGACCATTGTTATGGCTAGTGTGGAGACCAGTGAGGACTATTACAAGAGTACTAGTACGAGGGTAGTGTGTAGAGACTAGAATAAAAGCTAATGTGTAAGGGCGACTGTGTGTGGATCAGTATCATAAGTGTTGGGGAATTAACGCAATAAATATAATGTTGAATGTGGGAGGTTCAGCTTGAAGTCATTGAGAGGGTTAATGTGTGTACACGGGAGTACATGGGAAGGACAGATAACATGAGACCTAAAGGTCCATGTCCAGGTTATTTGCTGGAGGACAATAATAATATCCTGGGTTCCGAATCTATTTGAGGTGCAGACAGGAAGGTAATGTAGGATGCACTTCCCCACCCACCAATCCCTGTGGCACAGCAGCCTGCAAGAAAATAGCTAAGGAGGAACAGGAAGAGTATCCTACCATGGAAATTCTATAGAAAAGCTTACATGGAAATGATACACCTTATCAAGTTCTGAAGTTGGATTCTCCAGGAAGGAGGCTCGTATCTGATCTATAAAGAGTGAGTTATTTTTTTTCTAACCAGAAATATCAACGTGCATTGTTTTCTTTCTCAACAGGTTTATCTACTGATAATTGATATTACTGTAGTATTTCTCTCGTTGTGATGTAAAACTAATGATAGTCTTCGCACTGACAACATCTGGTGGGAGTTCATTCTGCTCTACAAATCATCAGGTGAAAAAGTTTCTTCCTATGTGATTACTGAATGTCCTCTCTTTAATTTCATACCGTTATTTCTAGTTGCTGAATCTCTAACTGATGTGGTGAAATTACAGTGTGTTACGTTTATCACATACATTCAATATTCAGAAAACTTGAATGAGGTTTCCTCGGAGTCTGCACTTTTCAGAGAAGACTCCTAGATATCTTAGTCTTTCGTAAGAGAGCTTATTCTAAAGTAACGGAATTAATTTTGTTTCTCTTCTCTGTATTCGCTCTAGTGATTCTTCACCTTTGATCAAATTTGGCGAGGGAACTGATCAGCGTATTCCAGCCTGACCAGGGCCTTGTGAGGAGTGACTACTGTATCCTTCATTGTATGTTTTATATTTCTTACTTTTGAAACCTGTCATTCTTTCTGCTTCATTGTCCAGATGTAGCCATAACTCTATGTAATTTAGTCCACTGTTCATATCAGTTCCAGGTCTTTTTCTTCTTGTAACTTTCTAATAATTGCTTGATGAGCATTTGATACTCGTAATCGATAATACTCTCGCCAAAATGCATTACTTAGTCAACACTAAAGTTCATTTGCCATTTCTCGCACCACTAGATTGTTTGTCTCAGTCACTTTGAATCCTTTTTTATAGCATCTTCCTCTGACTGGGTTGTATCTACCGATCTCATTTCATCGACAAATTTTGAAATTCTTCCCTGGGGAGAGTGTGAAGGTTAGTGTGTGGGGGAGCAGTGTGAGGTAAATGTGTTGAGAGATTGATGTGAGGGTTAGTGTGTGCGGATTAGCGTGAAGGTTAGTGTGTGGGGACCAGTGTGACGTGGAATGTTTTGGAACTAACGAGAGAATGTGTGAAGGGCAGTATGAGGGCACCAATGTGAGAGCCAGTGTGTGAATACCATGGTGGGGGATAGTGTGTGAAAGACTATGAGTGGGCACCAAATTGGAGAGTTAGTAAGAAGGGACTAGTATGAGGGTTAGTGTGCATGGATTAGCATGTAGGATAGTGTGTGGGAACCTATGTGGAAAAGGCTAGTGTGTGGGCGCCAGATGAAGGCTAGTGTGTGGGGACCAGTATGAGGGTAGCGTATAGGGACCAGCGTGAATATAAGGGCCAGTACTCAGGTGGACGTCCACCTCCCCAGCAGCAGACAGACCACACCAAGCTGGTCGTGGTGTAAGGGAAAGCCCCTCATCCCGTGCTCTACATCCCCGCTGCTGGGAATAATAACCTCTTCATATGAGAGTATAAGACGATCATTTATTTCACGTTTTGCCAGTCTCAGGTTTTTCTGTCACTAGCGGTCCTGACTATATCTTAAGCAGAAAACATTAAATACATATCTCGTATGCTTGGAGGCGCAGGAGAGGTCATCTCTGTCGTTATATACATACCCGTTCTGGAGTAACTGTTCTAATGGAGACATATCTTCCTCTCTGGCGTAGTAGCCTGCCTTCAGTTACGTAATAAAGAGCGGATCTCAGAGGATTCGGAAACTAAAAACAGTGACATAACGCGAAGTATGTAACGAGATGTGTAAAGAAACTGGTACTTTACTTGATAATTATGTATAATTCCGTTACATTTCTTCCACGCAAAAAAGAGGAATTTACGGTTTGTTGGTTCAACCGGGGTGAGTACGCCACCCTAGCCAACACGGAACCAAAAGAGAGGAATAATTGTCGCCTGACAGACCTCAGTCAGTAAATACAAGAACGCGAGACGCGACCTCTGCCTCACTTCACGAGCAAAACATCACCGCCAGAGCAACTTGTTACGTCACATCTTCTCAGGCGTGCTCCGCCATGATCACTTACTGTGACAGCTAAACAAAAAATATCATGAAAATTAGATAGAATGGTTGCCAAGATGTGTATAAATTTTAAGATGAACATTTTGTATTCTGTGGAGGAGAACGCAAGTTGATTATTGCGTACATTATAATGACAATTCAGTATTAGTAATAGCGTATCTCATCACAACCATTATCATTATTATCATTCATATTATCATTATACAACCCTATAAC